>WAAF01012732.1:11886-24493 GCA_013400475.1 Tricholaema leucomelas
TCACCCTCAACCTGTGCCAGTTTCTCACCACCCTCATTGCAAACAACTTCTTCCTAACATCCACTTTCAATCTCCCCTCTGCCACTTCAAACCCACTCCTCCCCCTCCTCTCATTCCAAGCCCTTGTCAATAGTCCCTCCCCAGCCCTCCTGTAGCCCACTTCAGCTAGTGGAAGGCCACTCCAAGGTCTCCTGGAAGCCTTCTCCCCTCCAGGCTGCAGATCCCCAACTCTCTCAGCCTGCCCTCAGAGGAGAGGTGCTCCAGGTCTCTGATCTTAGCTTGGTAGCATTTAGGTGCTATAAACCAAGCTCCAGCAGGCTCACTGGAGTAGCTCAGAGTTCCTCTCACCCCAGGCTGCAGAGCAGGCAGCTCCTCCAGGTCAGCCACTGGACACATTTCAGCAGCCAAAACACTCCATGAAGGTAACTCAGCTGCAGCAGCAGGAGCAGCCCAGGTCAGAAGCATGCAGAGCCACAGCTCAGCCTCCCCAGGGGCAGCAAAAGCCTCCCCAAGAGGCAACAGGAGGCCCCAAGGGCAGCAAAAGCCTCCCCAAGAGGCAGCAGGAGCCCCCAGGAGCAGCAAAAGCCTCCCCAGGGGCTGAAGGAGCCTTCAGGAGCAGCAAAAGCCTCCCCAGGGGCTGCAGGAGACTCCCTAGGGGCAGCAAAAGCCTCCTCAAAAGGCAGCAGGAGCCTTTCCAGGAGCTGCAGAAGCCCCCTCAGGGGTAGTAAAAGCCTCCCCAGGAGCTGCAGGAGCCCCCAGAAGCAGCAAAAGCCTCCCTAGAAGCAGCAGGAGCCTCTCCAGGAGCTGCAGGAGCCTCCCCAGGGGCAGCAAAAGCCTCCCCAGGAGCAGCAAAAGCCTCCCCAGGGACTGCAGGAGCCCCCAGAAGCAGCAAAAGCCTCCCCAGAAGCAGCAGGACCCCCAGGAGGCCACTTACCTATAGCAGGGGGTGGTGATCAAGTATGAAGCACAACTGAAGTGCAATTTGAAATCAAGTTTGTCGTGGGTTGAACCTTCATCATTCTGCAACAGGGCCGAGGAAGAGGAGGTGAATGGCAGCCCTGAGGCAGCAGCAGGAGGCACCACCCCCACCCCAAACTTCAGGCTTCAGTGCCCTCTGAAACACCCTGGCTGGGCCTGATAGATGGGTCTGCCCACGACCACCAGAGAGCTCCCATCTGCTCCAAACGGGCACCAGAGAGCTCCCCTCTGCTCCCAACGGGCACCAGAGAGCTCCCCCCTGCTCCAAACGGGCACCAGAGAGCTCCCTCCTGCTCCCAACGGGCACCAGAGTGCTTCCCCCTGCTCCCAACGGGCACCAGAGAGCTCCCCTCTGCTCCCAACGGGCACCAGAGAGCTCCCCCCTGCTCCAAACGGGCACCAGAGAGCTCCCTCCTGCTCCAAACGGGCACCAGAGAGCTCCCTCCTGCTCCAAACGGGCACCAGAGAGCTCCCCCCTGCTCCAAACGGGCACCAGAGAGCTCCCTCCTGCTCCAAACGGGCACCAGAGAGCTCCCTCCTGCTCCAAACGGGCACCAGAGAGCTCCCCCCTGCTCCAAACGGGCACCAGAGAGCTCCCCCCTGCTCCAAACGGGCACCAGAGAGCTCCCTCCTGCTCCAAACGGGCACCAGAGAGCTCCCTCCTGCTCCAAACGGGCACCAGAGAGCTCCCCCCTGCTCCAAACGGGCACCAGAGAGCTCCCCCCTGCTCCAAACGGGCACCAGAGAGCTCCCTCCTGCTCCAAACGGGCACCAGAGAGCTCCCTCCTGCTCCAAACGGGCACCAGAGAGCTCCCCCCTGCTCCAAACGGGCACCAGAGAGCTCCCCCCTGCTCCAAACGGGCACCAGAGAGCTCCCTCCTGCTCCAAACGGGCACCAGAGAGCTCCCCCCTGCTCCAAACGGGCACCAGAGAGCTCCCCCCTGCTCCAAACGGGCACCAGAGAGCTCCCTCCTGCTCCAAACGGGCACCAGAGAGCTCCCTCCTGCTCCAAACGGGCACCAGAGAGCTCCCCCCTGCTCCAAACGGGCACCAGAGAGCTCCCCCCTGCTCCAAACGGGCACCAGAGAGCTCCCTCCTGCTCCAAACGGGCACCAGAGAGCTCCCTCCTGCTCCAAACGGGCACCAGAGAGCTCCCCCCTGCTCCAAACGGGCACCAGAGAGCTCCCCCCTGCTCCAAACGGGCACCAGAGAGCTCCTCCCTGCTCCCAAATGGGCACCAGAGAGCTCCTCCCTGCTGCCAAGGGGCAGGGATCTGCTCTCCTTAGCACACAACCTGCACCAGGATGCCCTTCTCCAGCATAAAGCAGGAGCAGGACACTAAGGTTAAGAGCAGAACTCAGTGCAAAGTAGCCAAAGCCTCTCCAGTTCCCTTGCCCCAACCTGTTCCTGCAGCTCCTTAAGAATCTCTCTTTGAACAGGCTCAGAAAGCCAAAGCCTTGCCCAGGTTGGTACCCAACGAACTGCCTCCAGCTAACCTCCCTCTCTTCCTGGGCTCCCATCCAATTCCTCTGCTTGCTTTTCCAGCCCTGTCCCACCCAGCAGTGCCCAGCTGATAACCCAACCTCAGAAGCAGCAGACCCTGGGCAACCTCTCTCCCTCTCTCCTCCAGCTGCACCTCCCCAGCAGATGCAGCACTGCAGTGAGTTTCTGGCTGAGTTTGCTGGCACACTGCCAGGAATGACAACCTGGGATGTGCTCAGGGGCACCCCCTGCACGAGGTGTGATGTGAAGGAGGACAGGATGAAGGTGCAGCAGGGAGGAGATGATCACAGTATCATAGTAGTATCATAGTATCAGCAAGGTTGGAAGAGACCTCACAGATCATCAAGTCCAACCCTTCACCACAGAGCTCAAGGCTAGACCATGGCACCAAGTGCCACGTCCAATCCTGCCTTGAACAGCTCCAGGGACGGCGACTCCACCACCTCCCTGGGCAGCCCATTCCAGTAGCCAATGACTCTCTCAGTGAAGAACTTTCTCCTCACCTCGAGCCTAAACTTCCCCTGGCACAGCCTGAGGCTGTGTCCTCTTGTTCTGGTGCTGGCTGCCTGAGAGAAGAGAGCAACCTTCCCCTGGCCACAACCACCCCTCAGGTAGTTGTAGACAGCAATGAGGTCTGCCCTGAGCCTCCTCTTCTCCAGGCTAACCAATCCCAGCTCCCTCAGCCTCTCCTCGTAGGGCTGTGCTCGAGGCCTCTCCCCAGGCTCGTTGCCCTTCTCTGGACATGTTCAAGCATCTCAATGTCCCTCTTAAACTGGGGGGCCCAGAACTGGACACAGTACTCAAGGTGTGGTCTAACCAGTGCAGAGTACAGGGGCAGAATGACCTCCCTGCTCCTGCTGGCCACACCATTCCTGATGCAGGCCAGGATGCCATTGGCTCTCTTGGCCACCTGGGCACACTGCTGGCTCATGTTCAGGTGGGTATCAATCAGCACCCCCAGATCCCTCTCTGTCTGGCTGCTCTCAGCCACTCCGACCCCAGCCTGTAGCTCTGCATGGGGTTGTTGTGGCCAAAGTGCAGCACTCAGCACTTGGAGCCACTGAACACCATCCCCTTGGACTCTGCCCATCTGTCCAGGCAGTCAAGGTCCCTCTGCAGAGCCCTTCTGCCCTCCAACCCAGCCACATCTGCCCCAGCCCCCAGAGCTCTAAAGCAGTGCTTCCCACCCAGGCTTCCCACCCTTGGGCAGCTGCAAAGGAAGAAGAGAGGCTGAAGCTGCACTTACTTTGACTATAAAGGAGAGGGTTCCTTTTAACTTCTGAGCCATCACAATACTCTGCAGTGTAAACACAAACTGGGCTTCATTAGAGATTCCTGGCATGAAGAGAGGAGAGGGAGAAGTCAGGTCAGGGAAATGGTTTTCTGTAGCTGAGGAACAGAAGGGAGCAGTTGGCAGCAGCTCAGCTTTGGGCATTTGGGAACCCAATTTGACACTTTCTGTGTGGTTAGAAGAGTTCCACCCACACCAGGACTCGTTTGTGAGAGTGTTGCAGCACTTGGGTCACTGAAAGGCAGCTTGTGGTGGAGGTTATGGAGTGCTTGGGCAAGGGATGGCCCAGGGCAGTGCTCTGAAGCTGGCCAAGGAGCTGGCAAAGCTAAGCTGCTTCTCATGTTTTGATGCTTTGCTTTTAATAGGCAAGTCCCTGCCAAGAACTGCCCCAAGATCTGTGCCAAAACCATTCCTCCTCCACTGCTTTTCCTGGGGGGGGATCAGGGCCTTGAGTCAACCTGGGCTGGTGGGAACAGGCTGCCTAAGGTGGCTGCAGATGAATACCTCCAGAGAGGGGACAAGGCCAGGCTGGATGAGGCCTTGAGTGACTTGGGCTGGTGGGAACAGACTGCCCAAGGTAGCTGTGGGTGCCCTCTCCCTGGAGGTGTTCAAGGCCAGGCTGGATGAAGCCTTGAGCGAGCTGGGCTGGTGGAAGCTGTCTCTATCCATGGCAGGGGGTTGGAACTGGCTGATCCTGAAGGTCCCTTCCAACCCAACCCCATTCTGTGGATCTCTAAGGAGTTCAAACATCTCTTCCCACGGGAGGGCAGCGCAGGTCTGGCCACGCTCCAAGAGCCTCGGCAGGCAAAGGTGCTCATACCAGGGGGCAGCTGGAAGGGCACAGGTATCCCATCGTGTACTGAGGATCCTTCTGGTCTGAGCATTTTAGTGTTGAGAGAGTCCAGGACGTTCAGCTCCATGCTCTTGAGGAAGCTGCTGCTTTTGTTCTCAAAGATGACAGAGACAGTCACTTGGCTGTCCTGCTGCAGGTTGCCTTGGATGTCGTAGGTCTGCAAGGGAAAGGGGAGAGAGGGAAACAAAATCATCCTCCCAGGAACTTTCACACCAGGAGAGCAGCAGGATAAAGCAGGCTTCAAGAAGAGGGAGATTTGGCAGTGCAAAGCAGAGTGGGAAGCAGCTCCACGCTGCTGCTCAGCAGGGGGAAAAGAGAGGCTTGAAAACTTGCCCCAAGGGACGGCCAAAGGAGTTCTCATTCAGACATAGAATCATAGAACCAAGCAGGTTGGGAGAGAGCTCCAAGCTCAAACAGCCCAACCCAGCCCCCAGCCCTGCCCAGTCACCAGCCCATGGCACTAAGTGCCCCAGCCAGGCTTGGCTTCAACACCTCCAGCCACGGCCACTCCACCACCTCCCTGGGCAGCCTGTGCCAGTCCCTGACCACTCTTGCAGCAAAGAAGTTGTTCCTCATCTCCAACCTAACCCTCCCCTGGCACAATTTCAGGCCATTCCCTATCACTTGGGAGAAAAGACCAACCTCACCTCAACCTTCTCAGAGTGTCCTGGAGAGTGAGAAGGTCTCCTCTGAGCCTCCTATTTGTCTTTTTTGCATTGTTTTTGTGGGGTTTTAGCCTCTTCCTTCACCTTTTTTGGTGATGTTTCCCTCTGAACTGCTTCCAGACAGGTGGTACCCACAGAGTCACAGAGTGGGTTGGCTTGGAAGGGACCTCAAAGCTCATCCAGTTCCAACCTCCTGTCACAGACAGGGACATCTCCCACTCATAGAATCATAGAACCAAGCAGGTTGGAAGAGAGCTCCAAGCTCAAACAGCCCAACCTAGCACCCAGCCCTGCCCAATCACCAGACCATGGCACTAAGTGCCCCAGCCAGGCTTGGCTTCAACACCTCCAGGCACAGCCACTCCACCACCTCCCTGGGCAGCCCATTCCAATGCCAATCACTCTCTCTGGCATGAACAAGCTTTGGTGAATTTCTGCCTGGATGGATACAGTTCTTCAGCTAAAGGCTGTCTAGGTGAAGTCACCATTCTAGCCCCAAGGTAGCCTCTCTTTCCCCCTCAAAGCCACCTGAGAGCCCAGGACTCACCATTTTGATGTAAGGGTTCTCGGCCAGCAGGCGGTAACTGGACATGGGCTGCAAAACAGGAGAGAAATCCCAGTCAGGACACAAAGAACTGCTCTGAGGGCAGCTGCCAGATCCATTCCTTGTTCCTGCCCTCTTCCCCCAGGCCAGGGCTGCCAGGGCACAGCTACTCACTGGTAGTGGCTCATCCTCTAGTGTTCCATTCTGCACCGACTCCGCCGCCGCCTCCTCCTCACTGTGCTGACTTTTCTTCTTGGCTTTCTTTTTGTCCTTTGATTTCTCTTCTTTCTCTTTCTTGTGCTTTTTCTTCTTATGCTTGGAGGATTTCTACCAAGAAGAACAAGTAACTGCAGCAAACCCTTCCAGAAACCTTGGATTTCCACAGTCATTACACTGTGACTCCTCCGCCAACCCTTCCACTCTCGGTCTGTGCAGTCCTCTGGACTGAACACAGCTTCCTGCTGCTGCAGAAACCCAAACCAGAGCCTCAAATCCCAATCCTCACCCTGTGGTGAGCCTCAGTGAAGCTTTGCTCCCCACTCAGCTGACAACAGCTGAACTCAAAGCACTCTAGGATCAGCAGGAGGTCAAATCTCTTCAGCTCTTTGGAAGCTCAGCTTGAACTGCAGCTCAAGCCCTGGCTCCAGGAACAGCCAAACCTGCCTTGAAGCATTCAGAGCTCCTCAAGGATCCAACATCCCTCTGCTGTCTGGCTGCAGGTGGGCAGTGCCCTGAGCAGGGTGCTGCTGGGAATGCCTCTGTGATTCTTCTGAAGGAACACAGGGCCAAGGGTGGCAGCAGCTTACAGCCCTTACCTTTCCTTCATCCTCCTCCTCGTCTTGCTCTTCCCTTTCTTCCTTTTTCACCTCTTGAGGTTCAGCCACCAATGCAGCACTTGTCTCAGGCTCCCCCTGAGTGGATTTAGCAGGATTAGGACAAGAAATGCAGCTGAAACAACTGAATCCCACACCAAAAGGAGTCTTATCAGGGACACTGACCCCTCCCCATCCCAGCTGTGAGTCCAAACAGGACATCAGGCTGAAGCCTGTGAAACTCAGCAAGCATCAGCACCTGAGGACAAGACAAAAGAGTTCCTTCAGGGAAACCAGCCTCTGTTGTTCCTCCTGTTTCTCCCTCTCCAATCTCTCATCAAAATTCATGAGGCTTTTTCTTTTCAGCCTGTGTCTCTCACATCTACCAAGACTGACAGTGTTGAGCTCACACCAGGAAATAAGAGCCACACACCCCCACTACTGCTGGGCTTTGCTCTATCAAAACCCACCCAGCCTGGAGCTGCAGCTCTGTCTCCATCCACTGATCAGAGCAGATCAGAGACTTCTCATTACAGAGAGGATATCAACTGGCACTGCTCCAGAGCAGCAAGAGGAGATGAAGCCTCTCTCTCCCTCCCCTCCTGCAGCATGACAAAGCACCCTGAGGCCAGCTCAGATGCAATCAGGTCTCCTGGGCTGTGGTGAGATGTTTACCTGTGGCTGGGTAGTGGAAGCAGGAGGTGGAGCAGTGGAGAGCCAGAAATCCAAATCTTCTCCCTGAAGGTCACAACATGAATAGATGAGAGGAGATCAACTGATGGCATTTACTTGGACCTGAGCAAGGCCTTTGGCACTGTCCCACACCACATCCTGGTCTCCAAGCTGGTTTCATGGGTGAAGCACTGATGGATACAGAACTGGCTTGAGGGCTGCACCCAAAGAGTGGCTGCCAATGGCTCCATGGCCACGTGGAGGGCAGTGACAAGTGGAGTCCCTCAGGGGTCAGTCCTGGCACCAGTCTTGGTCAACATCTCTGTGAGTGCCATGGACAGAGGCACTGAGAGCAGCCTCAGCAGGTTTGCTGCCCACACCAAGCTGTGTGGTGCAGCAGCCAGGCTGGAGGGCAGGGATCCAGCCAGAGGGACCTGCACAGGCTGCAGAGGTGGGCACAAGCCAAGCTCAGGAGGGTCAACAAGACCAAGGGCAAGGTCCTGCAACTGGGGCGAGGCAATGCCAAGCATCAATCGAGGCTGGGCAGTGCCAGGCTGGAGAGCAGCCCTGAGGAGAGGCACTTGGGGGTGCTGCTGGAGGAGAAGCTCAGCAGGAGCCAGCAGTGTGCACTTGCAGCCCAGAAAGCCAAGCAGAGCCTGGGCTGCAGCAGGAGCAGTGTGGCCAGCAGGGNTGGAGGTGGGGAGAGTGACGCTGGAGGTGAGGAGGAAGTTGTTGAGCATGAGAGTGGTGAGAGCCTGGCAGGGGTTGCCCAGGGAGGTGGTTGAGGCCCCATGGCTGGAGGTGTTTCAGGCCAGGCTGGCTGAGGCTGTGGGCAGCCTGCTCTAGGGTAGGGTGTCCCTGGGCATGGCAGGGGGGTTGGGACTGGCTGCTCCTTGTGGGCCCTTCCAACCCTGCCTGATTCTGTTTCTAATTGCAAGAGGAAAAGCAGAACCATTGGGGCTGTTCTGATGTCATTCTGGCCATCAGTTCAAACCAGCTCCTTGAGCCTCCCTGGCAATGCACAGCTCCAGAATGCCTCCACACAAAGGCTGTCACAAGCTTAGGAGCTCAAGAAGCTTAGCTGCAGCCTTTTGAGCCCATTTCCACAGCTGGACAAGAGCTGACAGCAAATGCAGGTTACCCCAAGTGCCACAGGCAAAGGAAAAGCATCACAGAGTGGCTCAGGGTGGAAGTGATCTCTGAGATCACCCTGCTCCAACCCCTGCCATGGGCAGGGACACCTCCACCAGCCCAGGTTGCTCAAGGCCTCATCCAACCTGGCCTTGAACACCTCCAGGGAGGGAGCATCCACAGCCTCCCTGGGCAGCCTGTTCCCAAATGCTGAGCCTTGGGCAATCACCTTTTTCTCTTCCTCTTCTTCCTCCACCACCTTTTTCTCTTTCTTCTTTCCCTTGTCTTTTTCTCTCTCTTTTTCTTTGTGTTTCTTCTCCTTCTTTTTGGGTTTCTTGCTCTTCTTCTCCACTAGAGGAGCTTCTGAGTCCGGCGACTTCAGGGCCTCGACGTTTCTGTGTCTCTGCACCGGCAGCTTCTCACTGTCTGCTAAGGGTCTTAAAAAAGGAAGAGATCATGACCCTACTGCAAAGAGTCTGCAATCAACCAACCTGACAAAGGAGGTGGAGCACTCAGTGAGGAACTCTTACCTGGAAGGCTTCCCTGAAACCAGACTGCGTGTGAGCGTGAGACACAGAGCAGAGCAAGCAGAGAGAGGGAGAGAGAGGACAGAGACATGAAAAACCTGAGAGAGAGCAGAGCCCCTCCTAGGAATGGGAAGAGAATGGATGGCAACGACACCAGAGTCCAAAGATGCCTCCTGGAGCTCAGCAGTCAGAACCTGCTCTGCAGGTCTGGAGCCAGAAAGTGCCTTTTAAACACCTGTGCCCTGCAGGCTGCGAGGAAGGTGAGCAGCAAGTGACAGAAGGAACTTCCCAGCCACTGTCCTTCTGTTTTGTAACATGCTGCATTTGACAGGACAAGAGGGAATGGCCTCAAGTTGCCTCAGGGGAGATTCAGGTTGGAGATGAGGAGCAATTTCTTCCCCTTGAGGGTTGTCAAGGCCTGACTCAGGCTGCTCAGGGTAGTGATGGAATCCCCATCCCTGGAGGGGTTTCAAAGCTGTGCAGATGTGGTTTGGTGGAGACCTGGCAGTTGGCCCCAGACCTTAAAGGTCTCTTCTGCCCAAAAGGGTTCTGTTATTCTGTACTGAGAGGCCAAAGCTCTGCAGACTTCACAACTGCAGAGACTTTAAAGTTAAGTACCAGAGGGAGATACTAAACACACACACAGGTACCCACAGGGCCTGCAGAACTTCACAGGAGGCACCCTTGGACCAGTCATTGTTTTCAGCATGGTGACTTAAACCACTTCAAACAACTCCTGATGTGCAGCACTTCACAGCTCACTGCCAACCACCACACAGCAGCATGCAGGCTCTGCTGTGCTAAGCACTGCAAACAGCTCCAGCAGCTGAATGAGGAGCAGAGTCTGGGCAGAGTCAGGATGTGCAGGTCACTCGGTGGGATCAGAAGCAGAGTTTTCAGCAGTGGAAGCAGCCAAACGTCCACAGGGCACTGGGGATGCTGGCAAGAGGCTGCCACTGCTCACTGTGCAGAGCACAGCTCCAGCAGCTCTGGGATGGACACAGCTGAGTGCAGGTCAGAGCCAAAGCAGGCTGCAGCGGGCAGCTGCTGCTGCTGCACCTTCAACATCTGCTCCCAGATGTGCTGCCTGTGCTCTCAGGCTCCTTTCAGTCACAGAAAACTGTTCCCCTGCCCCCAGCACCCCTTCAGCAGCTTTGCTGCTATCAATGCAGAGGGTACCCCAGCTAAGGTTACACCAAGACATGGGGAGAGCCTTCCTCCTCTTCACCTCCTTCACTGCAGGTAGAGCTTTTCCCTCTTCAGCCCCAGACCTGCCCCTCTGCATTCTGGCAGCAGCTCTCAATCCCCATCCCAAACTGTCACTTACTTATCCAGGTCTATATCCAATGCCTTATAGGGATCATTGGGATCTTTGTCATCTTCATCACTGGGCAAAGCATTCTGCAGGAGAGAGAAAAGAGAATATGCCCTGATAAGCAGCAGAGCAGAGGCAGCTTGGGAACTCAAGCTTCAGCTCCCCCAGAGAAAGCAGCTGTGGGGCTTGGGCAGCCTGCAGGCAGGCAGAGGAAGTCACAGTGCCAGGATGAACCAAGAACAGAAACGTTCTTCACAGACAGCAGCATCTGAACTGCTGCTGTTGGGCTTTGATTAAAGGAACTTTTGGGATCCAAGACAGATTCCATCATTAGCATGCACAACTAATTGCAATCAGCTGCAAACCTGCTGACTGGACAGCAAGCTGGTGGCAAAGGGAAGCAGCAGAGCATAACAAAGGAAGCAGCTTCTTGGACAGTGTCATTTTGATAGCAGGGATGGGGGAGGTTTGTTCTGCTGAGTTGGAGTGGGGTTGGGTTGGATTTCCTCCCCACACACACAGCTTCAATGCCCATTTTTGCCTTTTTAGGCACAAAAAGGACAATCATTTCCCTCCCTGCAAAGAGCAGCCTAGGAGCAGGTGAGCAAATCAGCTCTGCAGGAAGTTAGAGCTCTTGAAGTGTACAACACAGACTGGCTGGGAATGCTTGGGGGGATACTGAGAGCCTGAGGTGCTGGAGAAGGGTCTGGAGAAGAACACATTTGGTGCTTCTGTGCTCCACAACCTCCCTGGAGGTGTTCCAGGCCAGGGTGGATGAGGATCCACAACCTCCCTGGAAGTGTTCAAGGCCCGGTTGGAGATGAGGATCCACAACCTCCCTGGAAGTGTTCAAGGCCCGGTTGGAGATGAGGATCCACAACCTCCCTGGAAGTGTTCAAGGCCCGGTTGGAGATGAGGATCCACAACCTCCCTGGAAGTGTTCAAGGCCCGGTTGGAGATGAGGATCCACAACCTCCCTGGAAGTGTTCAAGGCCCGGTTGGAGATGAGGATCCACAACCTCCCTGGAAGTGTTCAAGGCCCGGTTGGAGATGAGGATCCACAACCTCCCTGGAAGTGTTCAAGGCCCGGTTGGAGATGAGGATCCACAACCTCCCTGGAAGTGTTCAAGGCCCGGTTGGAGATGAGGATCCACAACCTCCCTGGAAGTGTTCAAGGCCAGGTTAGATGAGGCCTTGTGTGACCTGCTCTAGTGGGAGGTATCCCTGCCCTATGGCAGGGGGTTAGAAGTAGCTTCTCTTTGAGCTCCCTTCCAACCTAAACCCATTCTAGGATTCCATGACCCTTGAAGAGCAGCAGGCAGGATGCCCACAGCTCAGAGCAGCAGGCAGGATGCCCACAGCTCAGAGCAGCAGGCAGGATGCCCACAGCTCAGAGCAGCAGGCAGGATGCCCACAGCTCAGAGCAGCAGGCAGAGGCTGACCTCTGGCATCTCCTCAGTGATGATGTCGACGCGGTGCGCGGGGGCGATGTCCTCCTCGCTCTCTGTGTGCAGGGAGTTGTGCCTGTGGTGTTTGCCTCTCTTCTCCTTCTTCTGCTTCTTCTTCTTCTTGTCCTTCTCCAGTTTCTGTTTATGCCTTCTTTCCTCTTCCAGCTTCACATACTGGTCAGACATGGGCATTCCTGTGGAGGAAGTCAAGCTGCTGTCAGGCTACAGCTCACTACGAGAGACAAGGAACTACTGGAGGGAGGCCAGGGGAGGCTGTAAAGATGCTGAGGGGTCTGAAGCAGCTCTGGGAAGAGGAAAGGCTGAGAGCACTCAGAGCAGATCTCCTCAAACAATCATGGAATGGTGGGGATAGGAAGGGATCTCTGGAGATCACCTAGTCCAGCTCCCCTGCCAGAACAGGCTCAGCTACAGCAGGTAGCCTCCAGGTGGGTTTTGGATGACTCCAGAGATGGAGATTCCAGCACCTCTCTGGGCAGCCTGCTCCTGACCTAGAGCAGCCTGTTCCTGAGCCACAGCAGCCTGCAAGCAATGGTCTCTAGGTGGGTTTTGGATGTCTCCAGAGATGGAGATTCCAGCATCTCTCTGGGCAGCCTGCTCCTGACCTAGAGCAGCCTGCTCCTGAGCCACAGCAGGTTGCAAGCAATGGTCTGCAGGTGGGTTTTGGGTGTCTCCAGAGATGGAGATTCCAGCATCTCTCTGGGCAGCCTGCTCCTGACCTACAGCAGCCTACACACAATGGCCTCCAGGTGGGTTTTGGATGACTCCAGAGATGGAAATTCCAGCACCAGTTTGGGCAGCCTGATGCTGAGCCANAAAGTCTCCAGAGATGGAGATTCCAGCATCTCTC
>WAAF01012740.1:0-10118 GCA_013400475.1 Tricholaema leucomelas
TCTTCCAACCTGATTGATTCTATGACTCTATATTGCTTAATGGGAAATGTGTAACATTAGGAACCAGAAGTATTTAAAGAGTAGGAAAGAGGCAGTAGTGGAAGTACTGGAAAGCTTGGCAATGGCTGTTGTCCTTACAAGGCCTTGCTAATGCTAGGAAAGCAAGTGGAGCAAGAGTTACTCCTTTGTGCCTCAACATGAGTGCTTTCAGTAAAGCCAGCTCCCACCCACAGGTGTTGAATAGTATCACATTATTGTAGGTCAGCCAGTGATCTTTCCAGCGAAGAAAGAGTAATCAAATCCTGGAAAACACAACACTGGAAGGACATTGTAATGCCCAATGGGCAAATCCTTCAGTCTTAGAAACATTTGGATACAGAAAGTTGTCAGGGCATTTGACAGAGGTGCTGGGTGAGCGTACTCACACTATGGAGATAGAGGCAGGCTGTCAGCTTAACATTGTTAAACAATAGCTCAGCAGAAACCTTGTTTGCTTTATTCCAGCTGTGGGAAACTGAGTGTTAGCTTTCAGTGATGGTGTAGAGAGACATCTTCCACTTTCTTAAATCAATGGTGTGTATCTATTTTAGTGTTGTAATGAAGGAGTTTTGGTGCACAGAGATATGGGTACACAGGACTATAGCCTGCTTTCAGTATCAAAGTGTGCTGGGTTTGGCTGATCTGGAGTTAATTCCCATCAGAACATCTTTCTAGCACTGTGTCCTGTAGCTGGGTGTTGATAACACACCGCTGCTTTGGCTGCTGCTGAAGGACCATTCAGGCTGTGTTTTTCCAAGATTTGCCTGCCCCAAGAGTACACTGAGGGATGAGCAAGATCTCAAGAGGGGACACAGCTGGACCAGCTGACCCAAACTGGCTAAAGGGGTACTCCATACCACATGATGTCAGCTCAGTTATATACACTACATGAAAGAAGCAGTGTAGAGATACTTGTCCATGGTGTCTGTCCTCCAGAACAACTGCTATATGCTTCCTGGGAGGGACCAAAGATCATCTGCTGTGGGAAGTAGAGAATAGCACCTTTCTTTGGTTTTGTTTCCACATGCAGTCTTCTGTTGTGCTTAGAATTAAGTTGCTTCCACCTTATTACCAGCCTTTTGTTATATTTTACCCTCTGCCCCTTTCATCTAAGAAGGAGAGTGGGAGTGATAGTTCAGCTTTGCTGGGCATTTGGCCAAACCACCACACAAAGCTCCTACTGTACCCTTACTTCCACACAAATAAATCCTCTTAAATCAGTAGGGATGTACAGAGTTCAGTATTAGAACAGAATCCAGCAGTGGTGTTTTATACTTCATAATAATATGGCTTTGTCAGGATATTGCAAGAGAAGAACAATTCTGCAGCCTATGCAGATCAAAAGACAGCATGAAAACAAGTATGTATCCTCCCTGTTCTGGAGAAGAGATGGGAATTGCAGGGTATCTTGTCTGGAGCTCTTATGCAATCAGATGATAAGCATTTGCCATCGTGGCCTTGTTTTGCAGTGAATGTGGTGGGAGAGGAAGTAATAGCAAGTAATAAAATCTACCTCTAAAAATAAGATTAGCTTTACAATAAGGCTTTTGCTCTTACACTGTTTATACAGGCAAATTACTTGGCAGACTCTGCTCTGACAGCACAGAAGCAAGATTTAGCCTGATATTTTTGATCCACTTATTCATCACAGGAGCTGTATTAAAAATGTACTTTTCATTCTTCTGCAAACACATACAAAAAAGTCTGATCTCTGAAGATATCAGAGCCATTCATTTTTGAAGATGGCAGCACTGACTTGGAGAGGAGAATTTATACCTTTTTTTTTCCAGAGCAAACTCTCCTTCTTATCCACTGGATATAATGAAATATTAAATGTTCTACTAAAAAAAATGAAATGTTTTGAATGAAGGAGAAAGTAAAACACAGTCTGACCCAAGGTCACCACAGGCAGTATTTTTTTACCTGTGGAGAAGCATGAGAGGCTGCAGTCAATGCACATCTTCAGGCTGCTCCTTCTGTACAGTCTCAATACTAAAGAATTCTGAGTTTCTAGGGAAATAAACCTCTATGCCCTATGAGCAATGTATATAATGCACTACCAGCACAGCAGTCTCTGGTTTTTGGTTCAGGGGTGTTACACATTCATAACAGACTGACCTCATACTTCCCCAAAAAGCATCACTACCTAATTTTGGATGGCATTGCCTGGTATAGCTCTGAGTCAGGAGAGCAGAAATATCACCCCTTGCTTTGGATGCTCCTGCTTACTTGTTGAGCACTATCATTTCTGCTTGGAACAACACTTCTACCTACAGATAAGGCAAGAGTTCCCATTTTGATCAGGTCTTTGATTTTTGTTTGGTTTAGGGTTGGTTTTGTTTGTTTGTTTCTTGTTCACTTGTTTTGTTTTGTTGGGGTTTTTTGTTTGGCTTAGGGGAGTTTGGGTCATTCTTATGTTTGTGCTGAAATTTGACTCATGGTTGGAGAAACCACAATGAACAGGACAAAGCTAGATAGACAGTTGCAGCTGTTTGAACAATTAATGTCTTTATGCATTTCATTATCAACAAGTTTACCTCCATCAGCACCACAAAGAGAGAGAGCACAGAAAATGCAAATTTCCTCTTCCTTTTGCAGTAAGTCAGAGTAACACTTTATTCAGATGCTATTTTAAAACAAAACAAAACTAAACTAAACAAACACACCCAGTATTTAATAGTTCTTGAAAGGTCTTGCTTCTTATCAGCAAAGTACAAAGGCTTGATTCTACAGACTAGCTTAAAGTCTTTCTAAGCTGAGGTACTGAAAGCTTAATTTAAGATCCATTAAAATACTTAGATTACCTTAACTGCAAACTAATCTGAGAAGAAGGACAAAGAATCATTCCCAGATGTCTGTTTAAAGGGACCAAGGTCTCATCCCATCAGTTCTTCTGGATAGCACCATGTTGACATACAGGGAGAAAATGGGGAGATAATGAGAACGTGAGTGCTATAGTGGGTGCTATAAGGGACTGAGGTATTCCTGCTGCTTCCAAAGAAGCATGGAGCCAAACAGAGGGCATCAGTCTCAAACTCTGCCTCTACACAGCTGCATGAGGGCAGTGACCTCCCTGTGCCATGGCAGCTTGAAGAGTCAGATCTCCAGGACTCCATTTCTTTGGTCCCACAGAAGGTTAAGTACAACACCAGCATGAATAAAGGCTCGAATTTACCCCTTTCACAGCATCCATAGGAGAAAAATCAGAAGGCAACACACGGATGCCAGCAGAAAAAAAGTGTTACACATAGAGCTTGAACACTGCCTTTGATTGCTGGAGAGCTATAATACTAGTTTGTGAACATGATCAGAGACAGAGGGGACTGATTTGGCTTATTAAGGTCTGGGAAAAACAGATAATTACATTAAAACTACACATAAATGCACATTGCATTTAGGCAACAGAAATAGACATAGCTTTGAAAGAACCAGCAGACAACTGAGATGCATATTGTTAATGAACACCACACTCCCTTTTCCCGTCATTACTTTTACTGCTAGAGATTTGTGATCTCTCTTTAGATTCCAATATAAGTCAAATTCAATGTTAATATTCTACAAATATAATCTATAAATTGAGCCAGACAGTTAAAGCACTTGTTTGACAGTGGAGTTGCAACTGATCTGGGGAAACAGTTGACAAGTGTATAAATTTAGTACAGTTCTATGGAGCCTTGTCATGGTATTGAGATAAAAAAAAAAAAAAAAGGTTGGTGTTAGTGTTTGGAGGGAAAAAGACTTTGGAAAGAAAAACAGAATCATATATGCAGTAATCTTCCTTTCTCCAGCTGATGTGCAAATCTGATTGGCTTACTTCAAAAGTCAAACACATGATTTGCCATTGGAATGGGCTGCTCAGGGAGGTAGTGGAGTTGCTGTCCCTGGAGGTGTTCACGAAAAGACTGGATGAGGCACTTAGTGCCATGGTCTAGTTGATTGAGCTGGGTGATAGGTTGGACTAGATGATCTTGGAGGTCTCTTCCAACATGGTTGATTCTATGATTCTATGACTTAATGGCATCTTTTTCATAGCTGTTTTATGTAGTGCTGCTTCTGAAATGAGAGTGAGTTGCCAGGCCACTGCTGGCCATATTAGTGATTGTAATTATATGCTGGGAAATGAGAATAGGCAGATAGAAAGGCCTTCAAAAACAAATCTAGAAGACCTTTGAAGGTCTGGCGTTCTTTTAACTCACACATCTGCTACCTAATCCCTAACCTTCACTGGTTTTACACATCTCAGCACAAGTCTTTTCAGCAGTAGTGTTTCAGTAGGAGGCACTCTGTCCTTGAAGTCAGGAGCCAGCCCAGCATGGACTTCCAGCAGATGAGAAAGTGAACTCTAGCACAGTCCCTCAGCCACAGTAAAGGGTTGCTGTGGTTGGTGCTGCAGTATCCCTTGCACCCCGGGTAAGTTTTGTCTCACTTCCATCTGACCATGTTGCTATTTACGAGTGGCTGAAATTCAGTGGTCAGAGGAGCAATCTATCTCTATTAGTTTTGTAGAGGCAATGGACATTGTCATGTTCTGTAACTAAGTGGTTAACTTAAAGCACTGCAAATCAGCTGTAGAATTACACAGGATTTTATTATGCACTATTCAGTGTAAAGGGAAAACAAAGTCAATATATAGGAATAAAAATAATGAAGTCCAGGGTTCGATATTCAGCTTCTGTGGCTATCTGGAAACCAAATTGCATTCATTTGCCTTTCCAGAAAGTACAACAACTAGGTAGTTGATGACAGTAACAACTGGTGTTCAGGACAGAGAATCTCCCAACATAAATCAAGAGACCAAACACTTTGGTCAGTAGGTGAGTGAACAGCTGTTTATCTGCAAAGATCAGTACACAAGGATCATTAACTTCTCCTTGAAGTGACTTTCTGGTATTCAGGAAACTTGGTCAAGGCATGATTGCTATGTTTTCTTTTACTCTTTTCCCCTGAAATTCTTTGACACTGGATGGATTTACAGGTAAACTGCTGTCCAAGCTCAGGATCCCAGGAATAGGTTATTGTTTTGTGTGGATTTTTCATCTACATTCAACAAAACTATTGAAAACTCATTGACGAAGGGATTCAGCTGGCATGTACAGCTAGAGTAAAGCTACAGACATAGCTAATAAGGAAACCAGACCAAACACGCACAACAAATATCAGATTAAAACCAGGTTTGGAAAATGACTGAACATCCACTTTAGTAGTAAAATCTCTTTCTAGAAGAAACACAGCACAAAGAAATCACTGGGTAAAGGGAGAACACTAATCTTGGCAAATATCTCCTAAAGTAGATACTGAAATGCAGCAATGCTTGAGATTGTAATAGGATTACACAACAACTGCAAGCAAATTTAAGAATTAACAATCATACTTCTTTTATTATAAACCTGTATGGGTTTCAGCACTGTAAGACTTAAGACACTTATTCTCAAAGTAATAATCATTTGACCTTATTTTGTTGTGCCCAAAATAACTTACAGGCAATTGAAAATTAATTACTAGCAAATTATCCAGAGTGCCCTTGCAGTAAGAGACAAATGGATAGAGTTAAGTGCAGTGGTAGATTCATACCCACCCCCTTCGCATCAGATCTGCTCCTTACAAAAATCAAGACAAGTACATAGAATCATAAAATGGTTTAGATTGGAACGGACCTCAAAGATCATCTCATTCCAACCCCCCCACCATAGGCAGGGACACCTCCCACTAGAAGAAGTTGATCAAGGCCTCAGCCAACCGGGCCTTGAACACCAGGGAGGGAGCAGCCACAACCTCCCTCAGCAACCTGTGCCAGTGTCTCACCACCCTTATTGTAAAAAACTTCTTCCTAACATCTAGTTTAAATCTCCTCTCTTACAGTTTAAACCCATTACCCTATGTCCTGACATTACTAGACCGTGTAAATAGTCCCTCCCCAACCTTCCTGTAGGTCCCCTTCAGATACTGGAAGGCCTCTATAAGATCTCCTTGAAGCCTTCTCTTCTCCAGGCTGAAGAGCCCCAACTCTCTCAGCCTGTCCTCATAGCAGAGGTGCTCCAACCTTCTGATCATCTTCGTGGCTCTCCTTTGGACCCGCTCCAGCAGTTCCATGTCCTTCTTGTGCTGGAGGCTCCAGAACTGCACACAGTACTCCAGGTGGGGTCTGACAAGAGCGGAGTAAAGGTGAAGAATCCCCTCCCTTGCCCTGCTGGCCANTGCAAACTTGCTGAGAGTGCACTCGATTCCTCTGTCCATATCACTGACAAATCACAGTTAAACAAATCACAGTTAAACAGCACTGGTCACAGCACTGACTCCTGAGGGATGCCACTTTTCTGTGGTCTCCAGGTGGACATTGTGCCATTGATCTCCACTTTCTGCATGCAACCATCCAGCCAAATCCTTATCCAGCAGTGCTCCACCCATCAAATCTGTATTTTTCCAGTATGGTGACCAGGATGTCATGTTGGACAGAGTCACGGTGTTCTTACCTGCCTTCCTTGATGTTGGGTTGCATTGCTCCGGGGGCTGGAAAAGGTGATCCTTGAACATTGACCATCTTTCCTGTGCTCCTCTTCCTTCCAGAGTGTTTTCCCATGGCACCTTGCTAAGCAGGTCCCTGAAAAGGTTGAAATCTGCTCTTCTGAAATCCAGAGCAGTGAGTTTGTTATGCACCTTCCTTGATGCATTGAGGATCTTAAACTCTACCGTTTCTTTGTCACTGTAGCCAAGGCAACCCTTCAGCTTCACTTCACTCACCATCCTCTCTTTGTTGGTGAGGACTAGCTCCAGCTCAGCACCTTTTCTTGTGGGTTCCTCTATGACTTGGAGGAGGAAGTTATCATCAATGCATTTCAGGAACTTCTTAGACTGCTGGTGCTCTGCTGTGTAGTTCTTCCAACAGATGTCAGGGTGGTTGAAGTCCCCCATGAGAACCAGGGCCTGTGAGCATGAAGTTTCTCCTATTTGTTTGTAGAGGGCCTCATCTGCTTCACCTTCCTGATCAGGAGGTCTGTAGCAGACTCCTACTATGTTGTCACCTTCCCCTGCCTTCCCTTTAAACTTTACTCATAAGCTCTCTGATTTTTCATTGCACATCCCCAGGTGAAGCTCCATGGACTCTATCATTTATCTTGAGAGCAACACCCCCTGCCCTTCTCCCCTGCCTATCCCTCCTGAAGAGTCTACAATCATCCATCCATATGCTCCAATCGTGAGATCCATCCCACCACATCTCAGTGATGCCAATGGCATCATTACCCTGTAGACTTGCACATATTTACAATTCTTCCTGTTTGTTCCCCATGCTCCTTGCATCAGTGTAGAGGCATTTCAGTTGTGCCCCTATTGGAGCTGACTTACTGACTGGTTTTCCCTTAACCTATTCTTTGGGCACTCTTTTCTCAGTCCATATTTCAACCCTAGGGTCAGAGCCCACCTGCCCATGCTCAGGCACCTCTGTAGCTATCAATCTGTCTCTACTCCTCATGCCATCGTTACCTCGTGGACTACCACGTGTTTCCCTGCTGGCAGCTACTATGTGAAAGGGATCCGGCTTGTCTCTGTAAGACTTTGACTGCATTATTTTGTCCTGGGCATGCTTCTGAGCAGCAGGTTGAGAGCCCTTACTAGTGCCCCATCAGTCCCACACTGGTGTGTCCTCCCACACCTTGCCACATGGAAGCTTGATGACTTTGCCCCACTCCCCCTTCACATCCCATTTAAAGCCCTGTCAACTAGCCCTGACATCTCCTTCTCAAAGACGCTCTTCCCCCTTCGAGAGAGGTGTCTCCTGTTTGGGGCCAACAGCCCTGGTGCTGCACAGATCATACCACTGTCAGAGAACCTAAATTTATGATGGTGACACCATCCACAGAGCCATGTATTAAAAGACTGTTGCAGCTGCTAAATCAAATGTCTCTGCCATTGGTTGGAATAATAGAAGAGAAGATGATTTGTGCCTCTGCATCTCGTACCACTCATCCCAAACCTCTGAAGTCTTTTTCGATTGTTCTGGGACTACCAGTCATTATTTCTTCTCCTGCATGGAAGATCAATTACGAGTAGTAGTCTGTAGAGTGCACCAGGCTAGGAATTTTCCTAGCAACATCCCTAACCTGGGCTCCAGGTAGGCAGCATACCTCCCTGTGAGAGGGGTCTGCATTATATTGGTCCCTCTGTTTCTCTCAGAAGAGAATCCCCTAGGATTCACATGATATGTGTCTGTCATTTCAATGACTAGTTACTGTTTAGCAAATAACTAAGAGAAAGGGACATTTTCTTGTCTGTTTTTGAAAGCATGAGGGCTTTCCACTATCTTCAGATCCCCCCTGACTGGCAATGATGATCAGAAGAGCAGCTTTTTATGTGCCACCCCACCATAATTATGACTTTTACATGCTGCCTAAGTCTGCAGAAACTGTGCTCCTCTGAGCTGAATACAGATATACCAAAATCCTCAGAAGGGTCTTTCCTCTTCTCCAGCTGCTGCATTACAGCTCACTCCTTTGCAGATATTCTCACAAGGTAAGAATACACAGACCTTTGTGAATATATTTCTTAAGGGAAAGTGAAAAGCACACCTTTTGTAAATAACAAGTGGGCAAGGACAAAAAACTGCAAGTCTATGTAGGACCCACAAAAACATCATTAGTAATTTCCAAATGTTTTTTCAAAATCCCTGGTTTTAAAAGAATGAAAAATAATGACCATGTAAATTAATTGCTGAAGTGACATGGACAACTGCTGCTACACCCATTAAATAACCACAGAAACCCAACTGCCAAGTTGCCATCTCAAAGAGGACATTTAATGTGCAACTGGTAAAGCAGGCTCCACAAACCTACATATGTAGGTTTGTACCACTTCAGGAGACCACTTCAAAAACTACCTGATCTCAGCTGCTTATCACAGAAGGTTTGAAGCCTAAGTGTTTTTTATCCTGGCAGTTTCTTAGACCTAGCAAGAATGACCTCTCTGCATCTGCTCTCTTTCCATGCTTATCGCTTCTTTCTGTGCTGTCTCTTTCAACTTCTTAATCCTGTTCCTGGGGTTTCTGTCTTTCTTCTATTTTTAACCCTCCTTATAATCTGTCCAACATAGTTTCACTCTATTAATGAGAAGTATCTCCTTATTCCCACTTCTGACTGATGCTATACACTATTAAATTAGAGCCAAGTAGAATTGCATTTTGCTGTTCTATCCCCAGATTTCAAAGCATCCAAAAGCAATTCTTTTTTTTTCCTCCTTTTCATGGCTATGATAGTCACATGATCTCCATTTACTTAATAGAAACTTTCCCATTCACTGTCTCTTAATTTTTTGTTGTCACTGTGTAGGCCACTACAGGGATCAAGTGAAACTATCACTTGAAGCCTCAATTAGAAGACTGTTAAATCTCTCTCTATGAAATATAAGGTGATGATCTGGCAACCATCTAATGTTCCTGCAATGAGCAACACTTGGTGCCTTCTTGGCCCAATGCTCACAAGGGTAGGTTCAGTAAGCAGAAGATGGAAAGATCAATGTTCATAGTTCAATAAAAATCCCCCTCTCTTTCAATTTTTAAAAACCTATTGTGGTGGTTTGAAGCTAATTGGAGTATTTTACTGAGAGAAATGAAGCCTTTAGCTGTGAGAAGAATAAAAAAAAAAAAAAAAGAGTACCCAAGAGTACCCTGTGTCACACATTCTTTTGCAGAGAAAAGCAACTAGTCAAAATATAGGTAAGACACTTCTCACACACTGCTCAGCTCTGTTCTGTTCCTTCTCTCTGGCAGTATGTGTGGTTGCCTCTGACTTAACTCTTTAATCCAACCTAACCCATTCTTCCTCTAACCTCCTTGTCTTTTTGACATCTCACATTATCACAGTATCACAGTATCACAGTATCATCAGGGTTGGAAGAGACCTCACAGATCATCAAGTCCAACCCTTCACCACAGAGCTCAAGGCTAGACCATGGCACCAAGTGCCACATCCAATCCTGCCTTGAACAGCTCCAGGGACGGCGACTCCACCACCTCCCTGGGCAGCCCATTCCAGTGGCCAATGACTCTCTCAGTGAAGAACTTTCTCCTCACCTCAAGCCTAAATTTCCCC
>WAAF01012745.1:1166-21514 GCA_013400475.1 Tricholaema leucomelas
CAGCCAGCAGCTTCAGCTTCTCCCCAGCAGGCAAAGCTCCCCAGCGAAGAGAAGAAGCAAGTGCCATAATCTTTGTTTTGCCTTTCTTCTTTTACACATCGCAGCAAGACTGTGAGGGAAGTAGACCTCACCATTGTTTTCATTTTACAGCCTATCATCTAGTTCTTCTCACCAAAACATGCTAGCTAGGCTCAAACTAGCACAGTCTCTTCCTGTGCATTTCCCAGGAAAGAAGTTTGTAGGACCTGTCCCCCTGGGGGAGTCCTTTACTGACCGGACCTGTCTGTGCATGGTCCCGGATTTTGATGTGGGAGAATCACTAGATCATCTCTCCCCAGACTTTCTGTCTTCAGGAGAACCAAACCCAAACTGGAGCCTGTGGGTATATAAATCCGTTAAAAGTTCAGCCCATGTCATTACACGTTCTTGTGCATCTTACTCTGCATTTTCTGTGATCACCCTTTGAATTGTCTCTAAGTTTTTCATTGCTCGAACTTGCAGGCTCGCTGGCAATCCCTGCATAATAGGGTGTAACTGCTCTGGATCTGCAGGAGAATTTAAGGGGCAATCGTATTTTCCCTTATCATATATTGCCTGCACACATGAGTCTGCAGAGAGCTGTGATCAGGTCAGAGGAGCTAGCATCTCTTAATTCTGTGGGCTCTCCCTGGTAGGCTGGACAAAAGCTGCTTCCCCAATAAGCTATTCAGGCAGTGAGACTGTGCGTCCCCTTGGGTTCGAGCGTCAGGAACACATCATCCCCCTCGTCTCCATCTGCTTCCTCAGAGTCTAAAAGGACTTTGTACCCACCATCTCAAGAGACCCTATAGATGTATTCTGCCACCGAGTCACCTGGCTCTCTTGCGTATTTGATCTGTAAGTCACTGAGCTGCATATCTGTGTACTGCTTTCTAACAATGGTGGTATACGCATCACGTTTTCTGCCCTTAACATTTGACATCTGAGTCTTTGTGACAGGCAGCACACTTTTTTGCCCCACGGCATCCTCCTCACCAGAGCTCACTTTCCCGCTAGCTACAGGGGAGTCCAGCTGGGACCTGGGTGTTCTGTGCGACTTTGTAGCTTTTTGCTGCACAGGCACAGACACAGCTGAATTGTCTGGGTCAGTAACAATGACAGGGTCCAGTTTGCTGTCTGAAAACGCAACCCCCCCGTGCCCTCACCAACAGCACGCAATACAGGATGGAGATTCTTCACTCTCAAAAGGAAAAGGAAAAAAAGCAACGAAAGAGACAGAGGGACGAACAGTAGAGAAATAGAGACAGCAAACATGGGGAACCAGACACTGCCCTCTTCTCCAGTGACAAGAGCCTCCAGGACAGCAGTTCCAGATCCACCCTTACCATCCCCCACACCTCATAGCTCGCCCCCCCAGCAGAATGTACCCCACAGACCAGACACACAGCTAATAGAGCTTCCTGACAATACTCCAGAAGTTAGAAGGCTGAGTCCAGTCCAGAACAGGGGTCTGCTGGACTTCTGACATGCTGTCGGTGTCTCCTGGGGTCGGGAGGGGCAGGAGTGGTCTGTGTTGGGGAAAGGAATGGGTCTGTGCGGGTCTGAGTTGTTTCAGAGGGTTAGGCTATTTGCATATGTAAGCTTTTCCAAGCAAAGGTGTCCACATGACCACATCAAGGGCATGAAAGCCTTGTTAAAATAGCTCAGCTCCTGCTTTTCTTTACTTTCACATTCTGCCTTCTGTCTGAGAGATGTTTACCAACTTATGAAAGAGCTTCTCTAAAACTTTTTCTCTCTGTGAGACAGAGGGAGCAGTGGAGGCCATGGGGGATGGGGGCTGGGATAGTGGAGGGCCGAGACAAAAGCAGTGAATCTGCGTGAAGGCACACACACACACACCCCTCCCCCTTATCTCCTTGTAGGCTCTGCCTTTTATCTCCTAGTGAGAAGCATTTTGTTCTTAAAGGGACAGCGTATTTGTGATAGCTATTTTGTGAACTAAAACCCTGATCATAGAATCATAGAATCAAGCAGGTTGGAAGAGACCTCCAAGATCATCCAGTCCAACCTAGCACCCAGCCCTAGCCAGTCAACTAGACCATGACACTAAGTGCCTCATCCAGTCTTTGCTTCAACACCACCAGGGACAGAGACTCTACCACCTCCCTGGGCAGCCCAATGCAATGGCAAATCACTCTCTCTGTGAAGAACTTCCTCCTAACATCCAGCCTATACCTCCCTTGATAATGTTTTTAGCTTTGACTGTAATATATTTTTTAGAGTGTAAGAGTTTACTGGATAAGATGTTAAATTGTTATTAATTGTACTGGAGTTTCAGGACAATTTTAGCAGTGTAGTGAGACTTAGGTAATTCCAATGGAGTGTGTTAAGTAATTGATAGCTATTATAATCGAACATTATGGTAAGATTGCCTTTTGAATGTATAGGTTAATGCTTATTTCTTCTATGCTGAGTCTAAGGATACCATAGTACCATATTTCTTGTATTTTCATTGCTTTTCCTCAAATTTCCTTCAGTTGATAGATTTTTTTTAAGTTGATAGATAACATAGTTAAGGCTAATAATTTGTAATATGACAATTGTGGAATTTTAGGATATAGGGATATTGTAGAATAGTTTTCTTGGGTTTTTCTGTATATCTAGATAGCACTAGGATCATGTAAAAATAAAATTAAAAAAATAAAAAAGAGGGTGAAAAAGGGAGAAAAAGGGAGAAGGGACAGAGAGGAAAGAAGGAGAGAAGAAGAAAAAAATCTGAAATTGCTCTAGTCATGTCATACAGAGAATTTCACCCTAGACAAGGTCAATGGATTTGTTAACCTAGGGAATGAATATGTTTTTATCTGTTTTTGTATTTGTTTGTGCATTCATTCATTTATGTTTACAGGCTTTTGATGGATACCAGCTTATTATGACTAGCCTGTTTTCTTGGCAGTGAGCAGAAGTCTTGCTCAGATGGCAGATATTGTGGCAAGAACTTGAAAGGGATATTCGAGATAATGGTTGTTTGTGTATAGGTCATAAGGCTTTGATCATGCTTAACGAATTTGGATATTTTCACAAGCTTTCAGCAATTCTGTTTTAATGAATGGACAACAGCAAAATAGAGATCAGTTTAGCTTCTGTTATAAGGGCCAAACCCACCTATTGGCAAAGATGGCAATGTGCTTGTTATCTTTTTGCAAAGGGCCTTGCAAAAATATAAGAAACACTGCCTTAATTTTTAAACATATAGAGGAATTGTGCGAAATAGGTCTAAAAGCCTGAAAGCAACATCTAGGGCATATCTTTGTGTCATATTCAGAAATTAGTAGCTCTTAAGCACAATAGACAGATGCACATCATAGCAAAGGAGTGTAATGAAAACATCAAGATTCCTGAAAATTATAGAGGCAATCCAGAACAATGGGAGTCTGAGAAAGAATATTGGACAACTAGATACATCAGAGCCCAATGAGAACCTGGCATACATGCGTTCTCCTGTGACTGTGATGATTGTCTGGATCTTTTGGTCTTTTGAACAAATGACTTACTGTCGCGTGCTTAGCATCAGAAGTAGCAGCAAGAAAAGCTCTGGGATTGTTAGCTAAGCTTGGGTTGTTAGCTTGCCAAACTAATGCTACTAGCAAAAACTCTAACAGGTTCATTCTCTTTCTGATTTTAGTATTGCTGACTTGTAGCTGTATTATTTACTCCTGTGTTGAACAGAGCCTGTGTAAAATTGGAGATCAAGCCTGGGTTGCTCAAAAGAAAAAGAGGGAATTGTGGACGTATTTCTTGCTAACAGAAGGACATGAATCGATAAGAATGAGAAACCCATATTTCAAGTGTCCTTCAATCCATCTTGGAGGCAGGAAACCAGGTGCTGAATAACAGCCCTCACATACAGCTGCAGGGGGCAGGGTCCACCAGCCACAGGAGGCTGACCCTACAGGTTGTTTATATAAGTTAACCTATCTGATACATATGGAAAGTACAGATTGGCTTAAGGTTATGCATGAGGTACAATCTTAAACTAAGTTAGCTATGCACGCCTCTTCCAAGTAAGCATATAACTCGCTGTAACATGGAAATAAATGGATAACGATTATCTAACCATATTGGTGTCTAGGATCAATGCTGGCAGCACTACAGGCTGGACACAGGCTGGCTGGAGAGCAGCCAGGAAGAAAGAGACCTGGGAGTACTGATAGGTAGTAGCTGAAGATGAGCCAGCAGTGTGCCTAGGTGGGCAGGAGAGCCAATGGCATCCTGGCCTGGATCAGGAACAATGTGGCCAAAGGAGATTATTCTGCTCCTGTACTCAACATTGGTCAAGCCACACCTTGAGTCCTATGTCCAGTTCTGGGCTCCTCAATTCAAGAGAGATGTTGAGATACTGAAACATGTCCAGAGAAGGGCCACAAAACTGGTGAGGGGCCTGGAGCATAGCCCTGTGAGGAGAGGCTGAGAGAGATGGAGTTATTTAGCCTGGAGAAGGCTCATGGCAGACCTCATTGCTGTCTACAACTACCTGAAGGGAGGTTGTAGCCAGGTGGAGCTGGTCTTTTCTGCCAGGCAACCAGCAATAGAACAAGGGGACATAGTCTCAAGTTGTGCTGGGGGGGGGGGGGGGCGTCTAGGCTGGATGCTAGGAGGAAGTTATTGACAGAGAGAGTGATTGGCATTGGAATGGGCTGCCCAGGGAGGTGGTGGAGCCGCTGTCCCTGGAGGTGTTCAAGCAAAGACTGAATGAGGCAGTGCCATGGTGTAGTTGATTGTCCAGGGCTGGGTGGCAGGTTGGACTGGATAATCTTGGAGTTCTCTTCCAACCTGGTTGATTCTATGATTCTGTGATTCTATCTTGGAGCCAGGTATCTCACTACTATCACAGCACAGTGACTGGACATCCTTTATAAGAATTATAACATTGTTTACCCTAGACCATACTCATGTGGCTCCTGAAGCAGGATTCAATCAATGAATTCCATTACAGATTATTGACAACAGTGGAAGCAATTTTATGCTTCCTTCTTACCAGTGGAGAGAAAGGATTTAATTTAATTTCATCTCATCCTAAAAGAGATAAATGGATACTTTTCTAAAAATAATGGTCTTTAATGGCTACAAGTAGAGCTTATGGTGATTGAAACATCCCAAGTTAGGTGAGATTACCCCTTCACCATGAACTGGGTCTAACTCTGTCCTCTTAGTCTCTGTCTCTGTATTGGTAAGGAGCTGCAACCTTGACATTACTGCAGGGTCCCTGATGTACATTCTAGCATCAGCAGATTAGTTCAGGGCAAAGGTATTTGTTCAGGCAAGCAATTTCCTAGTCAGTCAGCCTCCCTGTTCAGATAAACACTTCAAGGACAGGTCAACTCACTTTGAAGTGATGAGACTTGTGCTAGGAATCACCTTTGGGGCTCAGCTTCTTCTCTCTTGACTGTTAGAAGACCCTATATCAGCTTAGATTAAATGTCTTTTGGAAAAGATTTTAAGTGCTGAACATGAGATAAATGTACTGCATTTGGAATAGAGCTGAGTTTGTATTTAAACTCCTATTTGAAATAAAATTAAGCAAATGTCCGTTTCCCTAAATGAGGGTCACAGCAGTAAGAAAATTTATTATTTTCACTTTTTTTTAAATATTCACTTACCCAAAGGATAATGCCTAGATTTGTCAGTAATACAATTGTTTGCTCCTAGAGGTCATTTCTATGTACATCTCAGAGAGAAGGATCTGTATGTTCAGAAAGTATATTTTAAAACTTTACTATTAAAAAAAACAACAACTGTGAATTCTTGCCATTTTCCTTATTTTCATCCTTGAAGTAACTGTTATCATGCAGATGATTAAAAAGAGCCTTTACTTCAACATGACAGTAACTTGGCCACTGGAAATTCCCACCTAAATTATCCCTAAAGCATTCTCTGCTAAAATTAATCTGCCTCTTGAATTCTGTGTTTTGAGATTGTCTATTTTAATGTCTTCCAGTTATTCTTACCTCTCAAGGCAAATTAATTTACTATCAACCACCATCTTAGTGATAGAAAGATAAAGGCTTTTTATTTGTTTTCAACATATCCAGTTTTTCTATAAGATCAGGAGCCTCACAGTGAATAAATGGACATAGGTGTAATTTCATATCATTGACGCTAGTTAAGTGCTCATATCTGATTTTGTAGTCATGCAATATTAAACACAGGCAATTCCCTTTTGTGCAGTTTTCAGTCTTAGAAAAACGTAATTTTGACTCTGATGCTCAGAATTTGTCTGCATATACACAGAGCATCATAATTCTGCTAGAGGCATTTCACTGTGTGTAGAAGATGCCAAGTATGTATATTGTATGCAACAAGTGAGTCCTTATCAGGTACATGCTTGCACACAAAATTCTGGATGTTAGGAGGAAGTTGTTGCCAGAGAGAGTGATTGCCATTGGAATGGGCTGCCCAGGGAGGTGGTGGAGTCACCGTCCCTGGAGGTGTTCGAGAAAAGCCTGGATGAGGCACTTAGTGTCATGGTCTAGTTGATTGTCTAGGGCTGGGTGATAGACTGGACTGGATGATCTTGGAGATCTCTTCCAGCCTGCTTGATTCTATGATTCTGTGATTTTAAGGCCACAGAATGGTTGCTGTTGTAAAGGACCTCTGGAGGTCTGTCATGGTTTGGTGAGTGGACAGATTGCTCTGTTGCTCCAGAAGGGGCAAAAGAATAACTCTTACATGCAATGGATTGGAAAACATTGGAAAGTTTAAATGTAGAAGCAGTTCACAAACTACAGTGTTACAGTTCTACACAGTGATGAGCATAGCAAAGCGTAGAAAATACACCAATTCATATTCAGCCTGGGCCCAGTCCTGCGACCTGGGCTTATAACAATCTCATGAGTCTGGAACCTTCCCAAGCCTTCCCCCAACCAGACCTCATTTCCACAGGCCTCAAACGCCCCCTCCCTACCATGCCTCTCTACCCCCACACCAAACTATTTGTGACACAGCATAAAATTAATCTGAGCAGCTCCAGGCCCACTAAGGCTGCTTCAGGCCTAACTGGCATCATTGCCCAGGTCAACAACTCTCTCCTCCTCTGCAGGAGATAAGCACCTGGGCATCCCTCACGGGACGAGAGAGGTGAGGGGAAAAGGGATAATACTGATTTTACTGCCAGTTTTTACATGGGTGTGTGCTTATAGGTGTGAAATACAAAGATTGCACTTTCTGGTGCACGTCCTAGATACTTAAGTTCCTGGAGGTCTGTAACTTTGTAGTCCTTAAATATACCACCCAGCCTCAAACCAGCACAAGGTCTTCCTGTCCAAACCTCCCTACTCAAGCAAGGTCATCTAGAACTGATTATCCAGGACAACCATGTCCAGATGGCTTTTGATTATCTCCAGGGATGGAGACTCCACAGTTTCAGTGGACAACCTGTGCCATGCTTCAGTCATCTTTTCAAAGCCAGGACAAAATTGCAGTAAAAACTGTGTGCAACTAAAATTAATCAAATCCAACAGAGTTAAAAAAAAAAAAAAGGATCAAGTATTACATGTGTTGAGTGTGCTCTTCAAAGTGTGAAGGAATGGACTTCATATTTGAGATTGTGCTTGTAGTAGTAAAGTTTAGTTTCTGGATCATCAACAAAACGGAATCCTCAGCTTGTCTTAGGAGGCAGCGTTGGAACCAAGCAAAAATTATGGAAATCATTAAAATTGTTCAAATGAGAATGCGAGCTGAGGTGTTCCAGCATCTGAAGGAGAGATCACAGAATGACAGAATGTCAGGGGCTAGAAGGGACTGCAAAAGCTCATCTAGTCCAACCCCGCTGCCACAGCAGGATCACCTATACCAGATCACACAGGAATGCATCCAGGCAGGTTTTGATTCTCCTATAGCCTACAGAGTGCTGACACTGGAATAGGTTTACCCTGAAGCCTGCATTCCACGGAAAGGACCCAGGCCTGTGCAGTTTTCAAAGGACTATATCCAACAGGACAGTTCTCACTCTGCAGCAGAGAAAAAAATGTGAGGACAAAAGAACAGCAGAGGCACTGTTAGGCACTGACTGCAGATTTAATTCTCCATTGCCCTGTGCTACATAGGGAGGAGGAGAAGATAGAGGAATTGGAATGAATAAATGAAGTTTAGCCTGGGGAAAGTGAGGACCAGGGGAAGGTGCTGTTTTAACTTTGTTTCTCACAACCAATTCTATTTTAATTGATAATGAAGTAAATTAGTCTTCCTCAAGTCTGTTGTGCCCATGATGGTAATTGGTAAGTGATCTCCCTGTCTTTGTTTCCACTCATGAATTTTTGCGTCTTAGTTTCTCCCTCTGTCCTGCTGAGGATGGGGAGTGAAGAGCTGCTTGCTGGGTGTCTGACATCTGGCCAGGGTCAACACACTACAACTATGTTGTCTGCAAAGCCACATTGTGAGCCAAGGCACAGGGCCAGATCCTTTCCTTATGACACTTGGCAACAGTTACTGGATTTTGGTGAAGTCATTCTGCTGACAGAGATCTCAGCCTGTGATTTTTAATGTCACACATGGTACAAACAGTGATACTTGGTTGTGTTTGGAACAATCTACATGTCAAAGTACTGCAACTCAGGAAGTGCCAGTCTGAGGGATGTTCTTTGGGGTGTTGGGGTTTTGTTTGTTTTTCCGGCAGCAATAATTATATACACTGCAAAAATAGATGATTTTTCATATGCACAGCAAACAATTTCAGGTCTGTTGGATATGAAATTATCTGAGCCATTCTGAATCAACCCAAACAACATTCTGGAATTTAGTCTTTTCTAATTGAGCACAGATTCAATGTAGTGGGATGCTACTCTTTGAAATGAAGTGCAAAAACACAAGTGAGGAGCAATAGTGATTTTTTTATAGTTCAGCAAGAACATGTCTCCCTCTTACCGGCCTTTTTTCCAGCTCCTTCATGTGTTCTTTTTCCCTACAGATTTATGACACCATAAATAGTAACCTTTTGTTCCCTGGCAGTATATTTTTTTCATTGTAGATTCCTCTAGTTACTGGGTTTCTGTATGTGATGGACATCTAACAGCTAGGGTTAGTTTTGTTTTGGTGTTTTGTTGTTTGTTTTTTTCTTTCCCAGCAGGGACCTTTGAAAATATCTGAAAAGAAATGCAAATAAGTGGATTGAAAGAGGATCGGTAATAGGAAAGGGAGGGAAAAATAGCCAGTTGAATATAGAATGCATGACAGCTGTCAGTATGTTAGAAGACTACTTCAAAAAGAGCAGCAACATTAACTCCCTCCCTTCCTTCTCTGCACAATTGTTTACCTTATGTACAGCTTTTAAGAGTTATGCAGCTCAGAGATGAATTTGCATGAGTATAAGAACAATTGCAGTCTGAACGGGGAAAGATGCATTTCTTAGTTTCCTTTTGGAAGCTGTACCAAAGGTGGTGTGATGTTCAGGTTCACCTCAAAACAAGCTTCAGGCACCAAATGTTTTCTGAAAATTCTGACTGTTGCCTTTATGTGTGTGCTCAGCTAAGTGAGAACTTGGTAAGAGAGGACCTGAATCCCTTTTTGGCACTGAAGGGAAAAAAAAAAATATGGCTAGATTATAATGAGAGTCAGCACATCACACAAGAAGTGAAATATCCAGATCTTGACTGTGTCCTCAGTTTAATAAGAAGCACAGAAAATCATGCAGGAGAGGTGAAAAATAAGTTGATCTTCACTATTGAACAGAGGACAAAATGTGCTTTTTAGCTTTTGGGGGCTTTTGATTTCCCCAACAGCATTTGAATGTTTCCATATGTTAAAGCTGTCTTTAGCTGTGGTGGATCTTACCTCCAAGCTATTTGTTCCACAGTCAAGTAGAGCTGCAAAAGGTAACTGGACCCTACTAAACAGTGAGTTGAGGAATGATTTGACCTAGTTACTATTTGCATGTTAGGGAACTACACCAATGGTGTTTTCAACTCACTGCAGTGAGATTACCTTAATTTGGGGATGTAGAATGCAGCCTGTTGCAGATACAAGTTATAAATGTTAAAAGTTTTACTTATTTCTGGAGTAGCCCAGTGGGATCACTGACCAAATACCTTTTACTTTATGGAAATAGCTTTGAATAAAGTATAATTAATGCATATATATGTAAATTAGTGTGAAAGTTTAGCCCAAGGTCTAAAAATTCCTTCACATCCTTTTGGTTAATTGGTTGTCTTATCCTTTTAGCTATACTGCAGTAACTCAAGATTCACTTCAGTAACTTAAAACAGGTGCTTTTCCCTGATGTAGATGGAGCTCATGTGAGAACAAAAGGAGACTCGGCCAGAGTCCCAGTTTTTACTAATCAATTCAAGCTGCAATGATAGAGCAAACCTAAAGCCATCAGAGATTAACTGTAGATATTGCTCAGGCTTTTTGTTGTTCTTGCTCAAGAGATGAAAGAGCTTCATGAATTTCTTTACTGACCAACAGGAGGTGTTGTTTCAAAAAATGCAAGTCCTGAGTAATTGAACTTAATCAAGGCCTCATTACTATAGCCTTTTCTTATGAATATACAATCTTTATACAGTATACTTAAACATTATTAACTCAGGGAGAGCCTTAAAATTGCATTTTAGCACCATAAAACAGGAGAACAGAATTCATAAATTACCTCAAATGACTATAAATAGTAATGAAAAACTCTAAACAAACAGATTTTCTTTTCTCACTGTGTAAGTGTAATTTCCTGACTGTTACTAAGAGCATACTTAAATGCATTTATATATTTAGGGTTAACAGACTCACTTCATTGCTATGTATTGGTCAAAATCAGATTTAGATAATGGACCTTATTGATATTTCAGCAGAAGAACAGATGGGGGAGATTCTTGCAGAAGATGTTTGCTCTTTCCAGAAGAATTTATGCAGGTATTTCAAGCCTAGCAACCAAGATGTGTTACTGAGACTGTCCGTAGTGGTGTAGTTGCTACACACCAGACAAGACTGTATCTTGTTTCAAGCAAATTAAAGGTTTCTGTGGTTACTGTTCTAAAGTGTTTGTTCTTACATACACTGGAAATATTTTCAGTTTAATGAGGTTTGAAATGATATTACTTTTTCTTCACTGTATGTGTCAAAAGCAAGATAGCATCAGAAAAGTTTGCAGCTGGCTTCAGGGAAAAAAAGAAGTATTATTTAAAAACAAAAAATCTTTCTCAAAAGCATAGGTACAGAACCTGGAAAAGAACTACGTAGAATAAGATGGCAGAAACAATAGAAATTCAGACCTCTTAGTTCTTCAGCTTCTCAGCTATAACTAGGTATTTCTCCATTTGAAGCAAATATTGTATTATCAGCCTTAGATAATACTTGGTGTGAAAGAGCACACAAATTTGAGCTTGACTGTGCCAGGTGCTATCCAAATAAATGAGAAAACATAGTTCATTCTCACATGCATTTAGAGCAAACTGCTAAAAAACCTGCAGTGGGAAGGTGTCATAGCTTTAGTTCAATGAGACTGAGAATGACGTGACTTTTGAGGCAGGGACATCAATACAGCATGGCTGCAGTAATGAGCAAATGTGCCACTTCTTCAGTTCATGTGAGAAAATAGTCCAGGGAGCAGCTATCTCTGGCATAGCCAAACAGCCTTCTGCTGCCTTCCATGTCCTTGAACGGCTTGGTGGGCAGGACTAGCAGCTGGTGAAAACCAAAAAGGTCCCTGTTAACGTGGAGCCATGGGAGGCAGCAGAACTAGGCACAGATCCCTGAGGGAGATAAACTTTGTGAAAGGTCCTGCTCTAAACCATTGAGCAGCAAATTTTGACTGGACTTCAGTGGTATTAAGGGTAGCTAAGATGTATATCACATTACCTACAAGGAGCATTTGAAGCAGCTGGGGTGGTTTGGTCTGGAGAAGAGGAGGCTGAGGTGAGACCTCATCCCTACAACTACCTGAAGAGAGGTTAGAATGAGGAATTGGTTAGCCTCTTTTCCTTGGTGTCAGGAGACAAGACTAGAGAAAAAGGCTTCAAGCTGCTCCAGGGAAGGTTTAGGCTAGATATTAGGAAATATTTCTTCACAGAGAGGCTTATAAAACATTGGAATGATCTGCTCAGGGCAGTGGTGGGGTCACCATCCCTGGAGGTGTTTAAACAATGTGTGGACCACATGCTTAGGGACATGGTTTAGTGTTCAGTGCTGAGCTGAGGGTTGGAATGGATGCTCTTTGAGGTCTCTTTCAACTGGATATTTTCTGTGGTTCTGTGATATGAATGTGTCTGGCAATAGCCATAACTTTCTTCAGTTCTTTTATTATTCTGCGCTGTGTCAGTGTAAAAAAATCTCCAAGTTTAGGAGCTTTCAGTCTTCTCCTGAGCCTTGCTCTAATGTTATTCTGTGCAATATGCAGTAAAAGAATGTATTTTGCTAGGAGGCCAGAAACTCTATGCTTAAGACTCAACTCTAGATCCAAAGGTTACACCTGGGATTGGTCCTGCTTGTACTCACTTGCAGGGTTGTCAGCAGATTTATTATCCAGTGCTTGCCTCACTGAGAGAGTTGTGTGAGCTATACATAGGTGAAGGTAAGGAGGATTCTGGTATATGTTCCATGAAGTATTTGTATATAATTCACATATGTATTGGTATATTTTTTCTTCCTCCTTTTAACTGACAGGACAACTCTGGCCCATACTGTTAACATTTAACACGGTTTCAGGAAAGGATTTTGTGAGTTATACATTCTGCAGACTCTGATTTCTATTAAAAAAAACCCAGAAGTCTTGTGTTGAATATTCCCAGAAGACAGTCAGTGTCATCCTGAGAAAGACAGCAGAGGGCTTTTGGAAGAGACCTTACTTTTCTCTAGTGGTTACAGAAGGTGACAATTTAAAAACATTAGTTGCTCTTCCTTCAGATTTTTGAAAAGTGAAAAAATCTCTGTGTCAGCCCGTATGAATACTTCTAAATCTTGTTTACTCAACAGCACAAAGCTGTGGCGTTAAATAAATATTCAGGGGCAGAATGGTAGCTATTCCAGCTAGGAATCCTCATCCATGAATCTCATACAAGCAAATTGCAGTCTAAACCTATGACAATTCGTTAACTAAATTTTTTTTTATGTGCTGTCATTTGAGACTGAATTAGTGGCAGTCAGTAAGGAAGCAAAAGCAACTTGGTAATTGTTGTTGTCCTACATTTTATCCGTATTTAAATGCAGAATAAGCTCAGAGAGGGTGCAAATGCTGTAATATATATTTCCATATTTCCACTGTTGTACTGAAGCTTGCTTACATGACTTTTGGGGAGTTCTTTATTAAAACTATTTTATGAGATTGAAGCAATTAGTTTTCATGCATCTGGTAAAATTCTGCATTTGTTCCATAGAATCATAAAATCAGGCAGGTTGGAAGACACCTCCAAGCTCATCCAGTCCAACCTAGCACTCAGCCCTGTCCAATCAACTAGACTATGGCACTAAGTGACTCATCCAGGCTTTTCTTGAACACCGTTGGCCTCAGCCTGTTGACATAGCCTGTCCAGGTCTCTCTAAAGTGTCTTCCTACCTTCTAGCAGACTGGCACTCCCTTGCAACTTGATGTCATCTGTGAATTTACAGGACCTCTTTAACAGGACCTCCTTCAAGCAGGACATTGTGCTGGAGACCTCCAGAGATCCTGTACAACCTAATGATCGTCTGTCTCTTGCCTTGCCAATGGGTGTTAAATAGTGCTTCATGCAAGACTCACATCACCTGTTCAATACCTTTACTTTTGTCAACATATGATTTTGTAGAAGCTGGCTAGAAAACTGAGTTTACCCGTACAATATAAAAATAGATACACTCTTTCTCCCTTATATTAGACTAAATAGTCATTAAATAACCTGTCTAAAATTTGTGAATCGAGGTGTAAGAAACTTCATGTGGGCTTACATACTAGTCTCCACTCAGGAAACTCTAATTACTGTAGTACAAGAATGTTCTTTAGTTGTCTTCCTCCTCCGGAGAAGGAAAGACCTGTCCATTCCAATGCCAATCACTCTCAATGGGAAGTTCTTCCTAACATCCAGCCTAGACCTCCCCCAGCACAACTTGAGATTGTGTGTCCCCCTTGTTCTGTTGCTGGTTGCCTGGCAGAAGAGAGCAACCCCACCTGGCTGCAGCCTCCCTTCAGGTAGTTGCAGACAGCAATGAGGTCACCCCTGAGTTTCCTCTTCTGCAGGCTGCACACCCCCAGCTCTCTCAGCCTCTCCTCACAGGGCTGTGCTCCAGGCCTCTCACCATCTTTGTCGCCCTTCTCTGGACATGTTCCAGTATCTCAACATCTCTTTCAAACTGAAAAGCCCAGAAGGGCTCCTCAATCAAATGTAGTGTGTGTAGTGTAGTTCCAGGCCAGATAGGATCTGTGATTCCTAAAAATAGTTTTGAGGAACAACTTTTTTCTTTGGAACTGTATCACTTCCTCAAGCAATAGGAATACACAAACAAGGAATTCCAGTAGGTAATTGTGTGCTGTTATTATTATACTGTAGCTCTGTCTTTAAGTAATAATTGAAGTTGTGCTGCAGAATCAAATATATCTAATATATTCTTATGATCCGTATAGCTGCAGTGGATTTTGGTTCTTTGGGGGATGACTATGAGACAGTGCTGCTTTAGCTGGAAAAAAGTGTTGACAGCTGTAGGACCTATGGAAGAATACAAATATGCATTGATCAAATTGAGATTAGAATATTATGCAAAACAAAATCCATGCTGAGGAATTAAAATGAGGTAGGAAGAAATTCTAAAGTCAGAGTTAGATTACGAAATGAGTTTTTACCCACTTTAGTTTTCTTTGCAGCAGTATGAAAACTATTCATAGGTAAAGACTTAGAAAAAGCAAGAGAAACACAATTTTCTTTTTCATAAGTTATGAACAAAACAAAGGCATTTTCCATCTTTCACTGTTGTGAGCTCTGCTGTCAAATCAAAAATTAGCAGATGTAGGAGAAAGCAGGAAGATTGTCAACTACACCACAGATGCCTGACCTAGTTTTAGGCATTGTAGCATGGGCTTCTTGAAAATGATCCCCAAATTAGGGTTGAAGAACCTAGTAGTTTAAGTAGGGATTTTTGCTGAATGTAGTATTAATGGACATAATATGTAGGTTTGCCCTATATGTGTACTGCATAGAGAAACATCCTTTATTATTAACTGTCACAGTATTGGTTCACACATTTGTTTCAAGCTCATTTATTGCCAAGGCCACAGAAGCTGATTATGAATGAAATATATAGAAGACATGAGTCTCTGGATGGAAGAAATGTCAGCAGTTTAATATGTGCTGTAAGATGCTATTTGTTGACATGCAGACTGGTGGGAGGGGGTGTTCAGAGAAATAAGGTGAGCTAATAAGAAAAATATCAAGCTCACGGTGAAAACTCCTGTGAATCTCCAAAGTATTTGAAAAAGAAAAGATGCAACTGAAATTGAATCAAGAAACAGCTTTACTATTGTCTTATACAACTCTGTAAAAATACGTAATGAAAACAATTAAAGAAAAGATAAAATCATCAGAGATGACCTCATAAATGTTAGGAGGAGTAGAACAATTGTATGTGCATAGATGTTTTACAGTCTGTTTTCTAGTCCTGCTGATGGAGGCAAGACACCATCCTGTTCAGTTTGTCATTATTATTTTGCCACTTGATGTTGCATGTTCTTGCCTTCAGGTGATGCTTGCTGAGACCTGACCTTTCCAAGCAGACAGCAATCCTACGTGCAGTCAGGGTGAGTAAATGAATAATAAAGATAAACAGATCAGTTGGCATTTGTAAACATGTGCACTACTTTTTTTCTGAGCCCTGATAAAAGTACTTTTGACATCCTGGCATGATGCAGAAGGTGTTGTGGAGGCAGGGAATTAATGTGGCCGAGTCAGGAATTTATAGAAAAATAGAGTTATTTTATTTTCCCGAAAACCGCCCCCAAAACTATACACAGAAATTAATTTACTTTTAATTAGCAGATTCAGTTGATTGAGAAGATCTACAAGGATACCATAGGTAGATTTGACTATTTTGGAAGTCAGAAGTTGGAAAACGCTTAAGCTATTAAATATAGCATCCCCCACTATTAATAAGGCTGAACCATTAAGTTTACTCACAGGTGAGTCAGGCTGGCTGAAAGAAAGGGCGGTCCAGATGCTTGTCCCTTCACTGTCTTTCAGAAGCCTTCGAGTATCATTAAGGACTATAAAGCCTGCATAAAGGGTGCTTAAGGTGGAAGCCTTCAAAGTGGAGACAGCCCTGTCCCTCAGCAGCTTGTCCTTCAGACTGCCAGGGGCTCCTTGTGCAGAAGTTACCCAGGCAGGGGNCTGTCCCTCAGCAGCTTGTCCTTCAGACTGCCAGGGGCTCCTTGTGCAGAAGTTACCCAGGCAGGGGAGAACTCTAAGGTGGGAACCCCAAGGTGGGAAGTCCCCCCAATATTTATACCTTTCCTAGACAAAGGGCTGAGTTACCACTTCCTAGGCATGAAGACCACAGCCAATCCCCAACCCGATTCCAGTGCGGGCACTGCACGGGGCACTTGCAGGTCAGGGGGAAGAAACAGGTCTTTTCGCGTCTTTTCGCACTTTTTTCTCTCCCATTCAAACCACAGAGGGAGAGGAATTTTGGGGTATACAGGACTCCAGGACAGAAGGGCATGATGACACATGTTTCACACAGAAGTATCTCACTAACAGCCCAGTTTCTCTCAGAAATGCAGTTCAAGAGAGGAAGCTGTTCTGTGACAGTGAGGCTGTTACTCCATATGAGCAGCACAGGACATTTAGTATTCTCCTGCCCTAGCTGTTTCTGATGTATTTGGCTCTCACCACTTGTGCTGTGACAAAACCTGCTGTTCAGGCTATGTTGAAGATCAAGAGTCTTCTCTTTTAGAATGCCAACTGTGTGATGGTAATTCCTAAACAATCAGCTTCTTCAGCAATCACATAGCAGAATGATGCTTAATGATGCATCCATAATGTGCTGCCTGCTTCTCTAACAGGGATCTGCTCCTGTGCAAAGTGAAGTACTGGTGGTCCTGTTTTGGCATTCTCAGCAACAGCATGCTAGGCTGTGCAGCAGAGGAATAAGAGAGCCACAAGGAAGGAGGCACAATAAGAAGGCTTAGCTGCCTAGTTATCTGAACCAACTGGGTTTCTTTTAGTCTGTTGCCAGATCCTGCCCTTCATTCTCCTTTTCATGAAGGGCCAATTCACAACTGGCAGTGTTCCCACTCTGTCACACTTGGCCTTTGGTCTCTTCTAGATCCTGTGGAATGTCCTGTAGGTCTACATCACGTTTTCTATTTCATGTGATTTTTCCTAACTCCAAGTCATATTTACTATTTGCTGCTTTTTATTTGCATCGGAAGTTTCATCTGGCTGTGGAATATCTCAGCAAAATGGTGTTTTTCTAGCACAAAAATAAGTAAATGAGATGTGGCATGAGAAGATGAATGAGATTTGAAACAGGCAGAAACTACTGAGATAGAGTTGAAGGAATGTATTTTATTAAAGGATTCAAATCTGATGTAGTTTCATCAAATTTCTGTAAGAAGAGTCTGGATCCTCCAGGGTGCTACCTGAAAATAGGTGAGTTTAGAAGGTTTTGGAATTACAGAACTAATTATTTGCTGTGTTCAGCACAGTCATGAATTTCAGAAAAGGTCTGCACGGATGTAACACACAGAGGCTTCATCAAAGTCAATTGCTTTGGGTTGTATCAAAGTCAATTGCTTTGGGTTGTCCGATGTGCTAACAGCTCTGAAAGCCAATATGCTTGTAAATGCTGTGTCAACAGGGAGACACAGGTCTCTAAGCCCTCAGAAAAGGTGAAGTGCTCTGGTTTTTCTTTCCTTCAGATTTGCCTTTTACCTGGATTATTTTAATTTAACCAGCTGCCTGAGTGTCTGGACAAGTGATGCTTTATGTCTCTTATCTCTCTCATCTGCATGTCTCTCTCTCCCTATCTATATCTATCTATTGATCTATCTATCTATCTATCTATCTATTTTGGGTTTTTGCCTTTGTCACTTTGGATCTTATACTGTCACTTCTATGTGTCTTCCAATTCTTCAGAGACTGATTCTTTCAGTGGCAAATTTGTTTCATTCCTGGCTGGGCTTACCTGACTTCCTCTTAGGTGATGAAATTCAGAGTCATTCCATGCAATGCAGAATACAGAGTTCCCACTGTCTAGGAATTCATGGGGCATTTAATTGGTCCACAGTTTCTGATATCAAAATGAATGAACATAGCAGTTTTACACACTGTAAGATTTGCATACAAGGTTTGCATATATGTAAAACTCAGGCACTATTTTGAATAATGACCATTTGTATGTGTATCACGAGCCACATTTTTACCTCAGCATTTTCAATGGACTTTTGTACTTAGAATTCCCTTCGCATTTTATAGTACAGCCATGCTAACTAGTAGAGGACTGTATCCTCATTCATACAGATAAAATATAATTAAAAATTTGGAGGCAAGATCCTTTGAGCTCAACTTCAATAACATTCTGTTATTTCCCTCCCTCCTAAACTCTGAAGCATAAATATCAAAGTTAAGCCTCATATTTATTATTGTCCTCCTTGCTTAATATTAAGCTTCTCTCTCCACCATACATTCTATTTCCCAGTAATATATTCTTTGGTTTAACAGGAAAATTGCAATCACATCTTAAAGAACCTTTGTTACTGTATAATTAAAATGTGAAGAAATGAAAACATTCTGTGAGAATTTGTTCAATTCTGAGAAGTTGTTGGCAGGTCTTAAACTTAGCAAAATTTAATTCCTAATTGAGTAAAAAAATATTACAAAACATCCACTATTAAATGTGTCTTACTGATGCCCAGGCCTTTGCCACTTTTAATACAAATTTGCAATTCAATAGGTATTATTTGTACAGACAATAGGGAAAACATAGTAATATGAAGAGGTAAAAACCAGTTTACAATGCATATGGTCTCATTAGACAAATTAATTTTGTTTTACAAAGGGATTTCTTCTGCTTCTTAAACATGCAGTTTTGATCAAGATACAACGGCCTGGTTTATCTGAGAAAAACAGGAAATTATTTCATTGTGAGACCTTGCAAAAGGGCAAGGAAATACTTCTTTCCAAACAAATAGTTCAGGCTTTCATGGTCATTCCCACACAGATTTCATGCATTCTCAAACCCACCAACAAGCACAATGGCAAATGTGTGACTGGCCTGCCCAGGGCCACTTTTGTGTGGTAATGAAAGAAACATCATCTGTTGAGTCCTTATCATGTCATCACATTGTTTTCTAGCAATGCAAATCTGTATTTTTTACTCTCTTTATAAACCATGATGTTATTCTTTTGCCTCAGAATATTTCTTTCTTCATCCTGCCTGAAATGCAAATGGTTTGTCAGTATTTCCTCATTTTGGGTCTCCTCACAATATTCCATCTGGGATAAGAGGAAAAGGAATAATGCAGATGTTGTGGTGTCACCTTATCGCCACCTTCCTGTTGCTAAGACTCATGTCTTCTGCTGCAAAGTCATATGCACAGTGGCTTCATCAGATCATAGACCTGCTGCTTCTGATGTGAATAATGACAGCTTTCTGAGTTTTAATCAATCTGATGCTGTCAGTCATGTCCTTGGTTATTAATACATTCCATTGTTTTGACCTTTATTCTATCTCCTCTAGTGCCTTTACACACAGACATTTTCATTATTTTTTCGTTCAGACCACTCAATATTTATGTTAAAATTTCTATGAATGAATGATTTGGATCACTGTCTATAGTTCTGACATACATTGTCTTTTTTCCCCCTTTTTTTCCCTCTCAGTATTCATTTTCCCTGTTTCAGTTTTTTCTATGGCTCCTAATCTTTACAGCAACTCCCCCCTTCCATCTAACTGTTTCACCTAATGTCTTGGATTTTTTCACCTGTATAAACTTCAAAAAATCCAGAAGTTAGGAGAGTTTACCTGTCTCTGGCTTTCAGGAATTTGCTTCATCTGGTGTGTTTGTGCTGTATCTGTACCTCTGCTTTTTGCTCTTCAGCATCTTCAAGAACTGCTAATTTTTTCCTTTTTCTCATGGCAAATATCTCAGCCCTCTGTGTCTCCTTATATGAGTTCTTATTCCCCACAGCATCCTAAACATACCTTTTAATCTATTTAAATGTTCCATACATTTACACAGCACATGTAATGACTTTACCATGCACATGCCAGGCTGACATGAATATAAAACAAATAAATTCTTTTACCCCTTTTTTGACACCCTCTGGTCTGCTAAGAAGTCTGTAAGAAATGCAAGACATCAAGTCCCTGATTTTTATTTGCCATAACCTATATGTGATGGTTTGGGTGTCCCCTGGCCCCCA
>WAAF01012746.1:0-18825 GCA_013400475.1 Tricholaema leucomelas
CAGTATCTCAACATCTGTCTTGAACTGAGGAACCCAGAACTGCACACAACAGTGCACAATCTGTGTGTCTGAGTAACCATTTCACATTGTTTGGGCTGAATGTATCTGTCGGATTGCTTATAAAGGTTGAGTTTGCTTTTCCAAAGAGCTTGAATGCCAATTGGAACGCAGCATAAATATCACTCAGCTGCCAAGTAGCACCAATAAATGCAAGAAGCATGGAGGAAACAAGAACTGCACCTTTTGCCAGTTCCACAGCCTAAGTATCCTTAAATTCAGCTTCACAAGAGATCCACTAGATTAATTGGGGTGATCTATTTTCTGATACAGAGCCAAGAATGAGGCTCTGTTTGGAGTTCAGAGCTGCGCACTACTGCTGATATTTAATCCTCTGTTCTCCTGGGAAAGGACAAAGGGCAAAGAGCAGTGCATCTTCAGGCATCGCCAGGACAGGTTTATTTCCTATGTGGAAGAACTGGTGACAAGTTGTAAGAGGGAAGAGTTGGTCTGGGTTTGATCAGAAGTTCCAACAGGCTGATAATCACTAGGTCACTAAAGAGCAGAGGGAAGCAGGACTTGCAAGTATGAGCATGAGCAGTAGGGAAAGATGGTATGGAACAGATGCCAAAGTAAAGGAGGAGCTCTGTTCTCCTTCCTTCGGCCTTCTGGGACATCCTGGCCACATGTCACAGAGTCCTGCAGCCATCGCTACCGAGAGCACAGGGAGCTGGGCTGGAGCAGCACCAGTCTGACCACCATCACGGTGCGGCTCCCGCTGGGGACGCCTGCCTTAAGAAGAGTCTGGCCCTGCCAGCTACACATCTCAGGAGCTCTGCTGGCCTGTGGGATAGGCTGAGCACAGCCTGCCCTTCCATCAATAGAGCTGCTTGGGATTGTTTGTCATACCTTACTCAGCAGTGTAGTTTCTGCCCCTGTGGCTGTAGCATGTGAGCCATAGGTATTGTGGTTCCCAGTGTACCTTTCTCATTACGGTTTTAGTGTTTAAGCTATAATAAAGTATTGAAACTGTACCTGGAGGGAGGTACCCACGTGTGAGAATGTCCCCTGGTCCCCAGAGAACTCACTGGAACACAAGTCTGGCCTGTAAGACAGCTGATGAAAGGTGTAAAACCTGCCAGCAAGCAGGCACCATGTTTGCACTGCAGTGCAGAGCGGCTGGCAGAGCAGGCTGCCCAGAAAGTTGTCTCTTTTAAGGCAGTCTACTGTGGCAGAACTGACACATGCACACTGTGCACATATGTATTTCAGGGTTTGGTGGTGGGCTTTTTTGTTGCTATTGTCACTGGGGTGCAGGGTTTTTTTCTCTCTGCTTTTGGCTTTTAATTCAAAGTATGAGGGGATTTGTTATTGTTTCTCCTGATACTTCTACCAGCTTTCTTCCCCTTCAAACCTGAGACTTTTCCACATTTCCTCCTTCTAGGAAAGCTACAGATTAGCAAAGAAAAAAAGAAGTCACTATCTCCTTCGTGTCTTTCTAAAACATGTACATCAGTTAAAAACAAAAAAAATGTGAACAAAACCCCATAAAACAAAGAAAAATCCCCACCAAAATAAGATGCTAATTAAAACTACATCTTGACTCTTTTTTTTTTGCTCAGGGAGTTGATACTGATAGATCTTTGGTCTAAAAGCTGTGTGCCCAGCAATATGTTACCAGCAAATCAGACTGAAACAAACACTGATTAGAAGCCCTGATCTTCTCCACACTTCTTCTCCATTACTTTCACAATAAAACCTTCAATCACTTCACATTAATAGTTAGAATACTGCAGTGTTACCAAAACTGCTGCTTGGGTGACCTACAGGAAGGCTGGAGAGGGACTTTTCATAAGGGTGTCTAGCAACAGGACAAGGGGGAACAGTTTTAAGCTGAGAGAGTTGTTCAATACAAGGATGACGAGACCCTGAAATAGGCTGCTCAGACAGGCTGTGGATGCTTTCTCCCTGAAGGTGTTCAAGGCCAGGCTGAATGAGGCCTTGAGCAGCCAAGCCTAGTTGAGAGGCCATGGAGGAGATTAAGTCTGTGGTCACTTTCCAATCTAAGTCATTCTGAGATCCTCCAATATGTGCTTCTACCATTAACTCCTAACTCAGATACACACAGAATACTAAACTTCTAAGCAAGGCTGTGTGGCACTGCCTTTAATGGAACAGCCTCTAACACCTCTCTCTGTTTCACACAGAAACAATTCCATGAGTTCCTACAAAACAGTCTTCAATCATGAGAACTGTTTTAAATCAAGAAAACAAAATGCTAGAACTTTATCTTCCGCTACTGCTGGAGACCACCAGAAAATCCACTTCAAAACAAAACATCATGAAAGCCAAGACAATCCCATGGAACATTTCTGTTTCTACAAAAAGACATCTTTGGAAAACATTTCCTGACACACTTCCAGCCAGCTCTCACTACAAAAACTGATGTGTGCTTTGATAGTGATAGTAGCAGATACAGTTGTATTCTGAAACCCTTCTTTATTCCTTGGGGCAGTATTCTCTCATGTTATCCAGGGGAAGAGAAATGATAGCAAGAAGTTTAGCTCATGGAGAGCAAGAGTGTATTTTCCAGTCTAGAATTTAAAAGGTGATGAGAAAGACTCTGATAAAGACTGTGATTAAACACTGAGGGGAAATAAATCAGCTGACAAACCAGAAAGATCCTCCCATTCTCCAGAGCTTCTAGCTGCTCTGCCAACATGGAGCAATGAACTTACTGTTACTTTTTAAGAGTTCCTCCAGAACAAGCTCTGGTAAGTACGCTGGGCAAGTCCAAAACCATCTGTTACTCAAAGTGCCATGGCAGAGACTCCAAAAGTAAATGTCAGAGAGATCCTTTAAGAACACAATGCTTTGGTCAATGCATTTTTCTGACACTTTTCCAGGAAGAGCTACCTATTATGGCCAAATGTGATGGTCAGCTCTGAGCCTGTGAACAGCAAACTGTAAGGGACCTCCAGTCAGCCACCAAAGCCCTGCCTGTTGACTGAGCTTTTGAGTGCAAAATCTCTCTAGAGACCATGAGCTGTCACTCTGCAATGAAAGAAAGGGACTCTACAAAGCAGCCCTCCCACAACATGTTACAACAACAGAGCCAAAACTCAAAATCAACAACTTTTATCTTAGCAAATCCCTTGCTCACTTAAGCATTAAGTTCACTGTGAAGCAGAGATTTATGACAACATGAGTGTCTCAGAACGCTTCTGAACCATGAGAAGGATAGAAAGTTACCTTTTCCATCATTAAGGAAAACTTTTATTGATAACTTTACCTTTCCACAACATCTTCTCCATTCCAGCAGGTTGAGCTGTCTCTCATCACCAGGTCTCCATCACACAGCCTTTCTGCTATAGAGGCATAAAAGGTTCGGGATCGCTTCATGTAGTTGATGAACTCTCTGTAACGCATGAAGGACACATTTAACAGCACAGCAGCACACCTACAGTTTAAGCCCCCCTCCCCTGCCCCAAGATGAAGAGTTTAGAATCCTTACAGAAACGAAGTCACCTAAGTTGATTCATTCCTATTTCTGGTGTATTTCTATTCCTACATGTCATCTGTTCTTAGTCTAACAGTAATACAGAGACTCACATACAAAGGGTGGCTTTAACTGACTGCCTTAACACATACCTCAAGGTTTGAAAACAGCCTGCTCTCTGTAGCAACAGATTGAAACATAATGAGAAAACATCATTAAAGGACTGGGCTCTTTCCTCACCGTGTGTGAGGTGTATTAACAACGCTGTCAGCAAGCTCCTGGGTGGGAAAGGCTTCTTAAAGCTACCATCCCGTCACAAACCCCTCAGTATGCTGTGCAAGTACCCCACACGTGCAACAACAGCGCAGAGTCAGCTCCTTGAGATGCAGTGGAGCCAACTCCTCCCCATCATCACTGGCTACCTCATATTCTTATCAGGAAGAAATTTCTCTCTCATGCCTGGCAGAGAGAGTCTCTGCTTGCTGCTTTGGCAAATCTGCAAACTCCTGGCCAGAACAAACAGCTCACTTCAGACCATGTGTGCACTGTGGGCAAACGCTGCCTCCTCTATAATCTAACTATACCCTTAATAGAGATTTCTAACTGAGGTAGCCACAACAAATAAACTGGAACAAAACAAATGTCAATTCAACATGCAGCTGAGAGTACTTCAGAATGAGAAACTACCCTGCTTTAGAAGCTCCTGTTTGATGTAAGATGTTAAAGATAGCGAGAACAAAACTCTGAACATGAAAACTGAGCTAGAGTTATCATGGAGCCATCTTCTTGTCTCAGAAGTGTCTTAACTCCATTAGAAAGACCAAAGCACTCGTTCTGGTTTATAATGCTTCTGTCTGGCACTGCATGGAAGAAATGCCTGGGAAAAGGCTGGATGGAGCTTGGCACAAACCTATTCCAATCTTTTGGGAGCAACAGGTGGTTCTAAACACTATCAAAATCCTTTACTTGCAAGGTTTGGGCAGTGGTTAACTCTCCCCACAACTGTCTTTAAGCTTTCTCAAAGGTGTTTAACCACCTGATTTACCTTACATGTGATAAAATTTCTCTAGATAAATTAGTCACCATCTGATCCTAAGGAAGTAAGTTCCCCAACAACAAAGGAAAGCTGTGATCTTAAACAAAGCAAAAAAAGCAGGAATTTGGGGGCTTACAAAGAATCAGAATTCCTACCTCTTGATCACTACCTCAGGCATGTAAGCTTGAAGGGTTTACACAGCCAAGCTAGGACCAGACAGAAAGTCACCTTCCTGCCAGAACAGCATTAATCATAAAAGGTGACACAGATGTTAAAGATTTTACAGGTTCTAAAACGGAGTTTTCTTTGAAGGAGGAAAAGAGTACCCCTCTAAGAGCCTAAAGCTTGTCTCACTCAGCTGAAGCCAAGAGGCCAAAACTCCTTTGCATTTGCAGCCATGGGGCTCTAACATTTCAAAGCAGGCAGAAATGCATCCAACTCTTAATCTTAACAAGTGAAAACATTTACATCTCCTCAGTATAAAACTAAACACTCTGGGGACAAAATGCAGTTCCCAGTGCCTCACAGTGCAGAAGCAGTGATCTAGAAGTATGTCAATTGGTAATGTACAGCTGAAGCAGCAGCTTACAACAGAGACAAGCTGTGTGCAGAGCCAACAAAGTTTGTCACCATCTTTTCATTCTTACCGAGAGGTTTTTTTCAAACTTCTTGATTTGTCACTCTTTGAAGCTTTCAGAGGCAGAGAACTGGAATAGCCCGGGGAGAATAAGCATCAACCAGGAGAGGTTGGGGAGGAGGGGAGAAGCAGGAATTCAGGCAAATGAGGAAAAGAAATGAGAAACAAAAGAGAAAAGTAAAAAATTACTTGAAAGAAAAGTCATCAAGCACATGCACAGGATAATACAAGAAAACAAATAAGGGGGAAAACTGCCATGAGATCTTTTTCCAAAGCATAGAGGTAATCAAAAATGAAACAAAAATACAACTGAGATTCTTCCTCCCAACCATCAACACATAAGAGCACAATTACAAACGCAGCACATCGCAAAAGGCTGAAAATAAATTCAGTGGTGCTCAAATTAACTGTAACTGATACCACATGGAAGAACTGTAAATACACCAGGGCTACACAACAAAAGAATGGCAAACAGTTTAGAATGAGCACCGTGGGAAGGGGGGATACAAACGAGTAGAGTTCAGTTTCTGGTACAGTCAGCAACTAGCTGTCTATTAATAAATAATGTGACTACAGGTGGTTGTGTCAGGTTGTGCCACTGAAAAAAAGTGTAAAACGTCAACCTTGCAATCCAGGAGAGGCAGGGTCTAAGGTTACAGTGAAGGAAGAACAGTGGAAGTAACTCTGGTAGTTATTTGGTGCATTTCCTGGCACTGATAGCTCAGGGTCCTTTTCAGTAAACATTCTATTCAGCACTAACGTGATGCTATTTTCCACTTACATGAGTTGGTACCACATTCTGCTCCTCTTTACACCTGTACTCTCATGTACAAAGTACAGTTAGCTCTCGATGGAGGAAGCAAGCACCACCTCCAGCAGCAAGGACGACAGCCAGATGATGGCGGCTTTGTCGTTGTCCTTTCTAGGAACTAAGGACACTGGAGACGGTAGACCCGCACTGCTCATCAGGTGAGTGTCACCTGCCATCACTGCAGCAGCAACTCCAACAGAGCTAGCCAGAAAGGGAAATGAGAATCTGTAACAGGGAAAACCTGGACCCGTTGAAACTTCTGCCTCAGCCACTCAGAAATGTTTGATTCATTTCCACATTTTTAGGGTTTTTTGTTAATTTGCATCTGGCATCAATAATTATTTTTGTACTAACAATTTAATACTCCAGTTCTAATAATAACTGTTGCAGACTGTGATGCTTGGATGCCTGCTTGCCACGGGAACCGTGGCTCAAAGGCCTGCAGAGCAGTGTGATCGAGGCCTTGCCACGCAGGACTCCAGACGGTTCAATGTGAATCATGCCAGAGACAATTTTATTGTGCTTCAGCCCAAGTATATACACTCAGCCAGTAGAGCACAGGCCTACACATTAGCATAGTTAGTCAAGGACAACCCACTCCATCAGCATAAACCACGCCTTGTTATTCTCATTAACGAGGTGTCTGTTATCTATGCCTTCTGAGATAAGGTAGCCAGCAGCTGGTGGGAACCAAGGCCAGCACCCACTTGTTATTATCCTTTTTCATTCCATTCCCACAGCTCTTCTGCACTTGCATTCCCACAAATAACATGTGATGTCTGACCCAAAAAAGAGTTAATTTGGAATAAAATTGCTATCACTGACTTCAAACCTCCCCCCCAAAAGCTAAAAATTATTTAAGCTTGTGCTAGTTTGAAGCTAGCTAGAATGTTTTGGTGAGAAGGACTGGATCATAGGCTGTGAAATGAAAACATTTATGATGTCTACTTCCCTCATAGTCTCGCTGAGATGTATTAGAATAAAAAGCAAAACAGAGATAAAGTCACTTCACTCTTGACTTTGCTCTCAGCTCTTTGACTGCTGAGCTCTGGGCTGCTGGCTGAACTCCATCTCACTCTCTAACCTCACCCTCCATTTGCTTTTGGCTGATTCACCTTTGCTTTTTACCCCCCCTGGCCAAACCTCCATTCTTCCTTGGGACTGGGATAAGGTTGAGAGGGGTAGGGGGAAGGTGAGGGGGTGGTTGAGAGCCCCTCCTGGGGACTCAGGTTCCTGGGAGGGGAGTTGTGTTTCTGTATTACCTTTTTACCTTGTCTATTTCTGTCTATAACTGTATACTATGTAACTATCTGCTTGTACATTGTGCCAGCTGTAAATATAAGCTTCATTCATATTTCCAGAGCTGGCTGAGTCTAGTCTGGGCGATTTCCAAAGTGGGGGGGGGTGGGGGACACCCAAACCACCACAAAGCTGTGTAAAAGATCCCCAAGGCCAGAGTACTACAAAGAAATCCCACCAAAATATCATTCCAAAGCCTGCCTCCTCCAACTAGTGACCTAGCACTGTGTCACAGTTCTTTGTTCAGTGTAACTTCTTTTTCTCTCTAGATCTGTAACCAGTCTGTGTTTGGCGGTTTGCAGCATCACATGCAGCAGACATGCCAAGAGGCAGGTACTGAACTTTCCTAGGAGTCCAGACCCTAGGAACAGCACTTTGTGCTGAACTCAGCAAGAACATTCCAATTTACTGAGACTGTACATGCCATGTACATTCCCCATACCATCATATGGTTTCAATCTTCTTGTCAGCTCTACTGCATGTTACAGTAACCTCCGCATTAAAAAATGATTACAGCAGCAATCCTGCCAGCTTCGGTTAATCCCTCAGTACGATTGTGTAACAACAACAGAAGTAAATTACTATTCAAATCTCTACTTCTCAACTTCATCAGAGGAAAAAAAAATCCTACAAGAGTATTTATTCAAGTTTCAGCTTCTTACACTGCTGTCCCTGACACCTGGTGTTAGAGAATTGAACATAGTCGGGAATGGAATGCAGGGGATAATAAAGAAAGATGGGGAATCTCCCAGGAGCCCATTAGAGCGAGAGAAGCAGAAATGAGTTCAACTTCTATAGAAGAGGATCCAGTTTCCATGTGAATTGAGGGCCCATGCAGGATCATGCTGTGCATAACAGTGGAAGGTGAGGAGGGCTGTCTCTAGCCAGACTAGACAAAATAGAAAGCAGAAAACCCACAGCACCCAGGAGAAAGACCAATCTGGCAAACAGACACCATCTGAACAGCCCCACTTCTCCCACCCAACATTTGAAACCAGGGGGTCAAATTCTTTAGAAATGGAGCTTTCTTTTGTAACTGGCCTTTCAAAAGCGCAATACTCTTAAAGCAAACATTCACTCTGAGGTACAAGTTGTTTGGCTCCAGGTTTTTAAGGGTATCTCAATGCAGGTGCTACAGAAGGGATGGGTTTCTCCTACAGTTGTGCTAACCAGACTGGTCCTTCTCTCTGGGTCTGGGAGTATTGTGACACACTAAAGCAACAACTCACAGTCTTTCTGTTTCCTTGCAGAGTGCTGGCTCATATGTTCTCTTTTGCTTTCCTTACTCTAGAAGGCAGGAATCATGTTCCATACTCCCCTTGAATGAAGGATCACTTGGAGGGGTGTCTACTACATGGACCAACAGACTCCCCTGGGTTGACTGTCTGCTATTCATTTTCCAGATCACCAGAAGAAATGGAACCAAAACAGATTCCTGTAACTACTCTCACACATGAGCCGGCAGTGTGCACATGCAGCCCAGACAGCCAACCATGTGCTAGGCTGCACCAAGAGCAGTGTGGGCAGCAGGGCAAGGGAGGGGATTCTCCCCCTTTACTCTGCTCTCCTCAGACCCCACCTGCAGTACTGTGTGCAGTTCTGGAGCCCCCAGCACAAGAAGGACATGGAACTGCTGGAGCGGGCCCAGAGGAGAGCCACGGAGATGCTCAGAGGGCTGCAGCAGCTCTGCTATGAGGACAGGCTGAGAGAGTTGGGGCTNGAGGTTGTGGAGCACAGAAGCACCCAATGTGATCAAAGATCACATTGGGTGCTTCTGTGCTCCACAACCTCCCTGGAGGTGTTCAGGACCAGGCTGGATGAGGCCTTGAGCAGCCTGCTCTAGTGGGAGGTGTCCCTGCCTATGGCAGGGGGTTGGAGCTGGATGATCCTTGAGGTCCCTTCCAACCTAAACCATTCTATGATTCTATGATTCTGGATCCCCCACAGCAGTTATCTGTCACTCCAAGTGTGTTTTAACCAGCACACTGCACCAATGATTTCACCCAACCATTGTAACATTTTATTACCTAAAATTGCTTTTTATTGATATCATGTGGGATTAAATGATAGATGATGAACCACACAGCGATGTGACCAATCACTATGTGCTCCACAGTCGTTCTCAAGCAGCGATGGCCAAGCTTCATGCCATGTGTTTTATAGGGAGCTGTGGAAAAATCTTCTCCACTTCTGACTAATTATAGCATGGCTCCATAATTCATTTTTGGTGCACAGGCTCCCCATGGTACCTACCAACACTATCTCAGTAAGGTATGACCTTAGGTTAGATTTTTTTGGATAAATTAACTTCAACTGTGCTAAACTGAAGCTAGCTAGAATGTTTTGGTGAGAAGAACTAGATTACAGGCTGTGAAAATAAAACAATGGTGATGTCTGCTGCACCCATAAGCTTGCTGAGATGTATAAGAACAAGAATGTAAATATAGATAGTGGAGTCTCTGTCTGGGGTTTGGGCTGCATCTCTCTCTCTCTAACCTAACCGGCCATCTGTGTGACTAATCCACTTGCTTCCTAACCCCCCTGGCCGACCCTCCAACCTTCCTTGGGCACAAGGCAACGTCTGGGGTAAGGTAGAGAGGGGTGGGAGAAGGTGGAAGGGTGGTTAAGAGCCCCTCCTGGGGCCTCAGGTTTCTGGGAGGGCTGTTGTGTTTCTGTATTACTTTTTAACTTGTCTATTTCTGTATCTAACTGTATCTATTGCAACTATCTGCTTGTCTATTGTGCTAAGCTGTAACTATAAAGCTTCATTCAATTTCCAGAGCCACTGAGTCTAGTCTGGGTGATTTTCCAAAGTGTGGGGGGTGGGGAACACCCAAACCATCACATCAATTATTCAACCTTATTCCCAGAGTTAATTAACAATCAATCAAATTTAATTTGCCCCATGTTGGAGAGCCAAAATAACTGATGTGATGGTTTGGGTGCTCTCACAGCCTGTAATCTAGTTCTTCTCCCCAAGACAGTCTAGCTAGCTTCAAACTAGCACACCATGCACAGACCAATTCTGAGAGTCTCTCCAATTCACAGTGCATTATCTTTAGTGTGTTTTCTTTTTCATTTGTGGGTTTTAATTTTAACATGTCAATATTCAAATAATTCTACATAGTTGGAGGGAGCAGATCCTCAGCTGAGAAAGAACGGCTGTCCTGCTATTAATAGTAGCATATTAGTTACAGTGAAGCCAATGAGTCATAGAGAAGATGGCCCAGGGTTCTGTGTTTATAAAACAGTACTTCATTAACTGTATTACAATTACCCTTTGGATGATTACTGATGAATTTATTAAGTTCCTTGATGCTCTTTTCTCTGATGAGCCAGCAGTGTGCCCAGGTGGCCAAGAGAGCCAATGGCATCCTGGCCTGCATCAGGAATGGTGTGGCCAGCAGGAGCAGGGAGGTCATTCTGCCCCTGTACTCTGCACTGGTTAGACCACACCTTGAGTGCTGTGTCCAGTTCTGGGCCCCCCAGTTTAGAAGGGACATTGAAATCTTTGAGCGTGTCCAGAGAAGGGCAATGAGGCTGGGGAGAGGCCTCGAGCACAGCCCTACGAGGAGAGGCTGAGGGAGCTGGGATTGTTTAGCCTGGAGAAGAGGAGGCTCAGGGGAGACCTTATTGCTGTCTACAGCTACCTGAGGGGTGGTTGTGGCCAGGAGGAGGTTGCTCTCTTCTCTCAGGCAGCCAGCACCAGAACAAGAGGACACAGCCTCAGGCTGTGCCAGGTGAAATTTAGGCTCGAGGTGAGGAGAAAGTTCTTCCCTGAGAGAGTCATTGGCTACTGGAATGGGCTGCCCAGGGAGGTGGTGGAGTCGCCGTCCCTGGAGCTGTTCAAGGGGGGATTGGACGTGGCACTTGGTGCCATGGCCTAGCCTTGAGCTCTGTGGCGAAGGGTTGGACTTGATGATCTGTGAGGTCTCTTCCAACCCTGATGATACTGTGAGACTGTGAGACTGTGATTTACATGGTAAATGGATTAGCTCTGAGCATCAGCACAAACTGTTGTGTTTTGGTTTTAAACTACAAAGCAACAAAGATATTACTATCACTCAAAAAAAGAACCACCTTAGCTTGCTGCTATTACTTCTGTTGTTTAAAGCAATGTTTGCTTCCTTCATGCAATCTCCCAGGAAAATTAAAATACAAATGGATTAAAATCTCATGTTCACAACTCCACAATCCAGGATACAGAAATTGTACCATTTCTGCCTGCCATCCATCCAGCCAACCCACAGAGATAGACATGAACTCCCTGGGCAGGTTAGGTACTGTTCTCAGAGGCATGAGCCCAGGATGATTCTGCCTACACTGCTTACTTGTGTTACAGGGAACAACTTGTTAAACAGAAACGTGCCTGCTAGCTCTGACATCTACTCAGGTGTCACGAGTGGGATTGCAAAGGTGTCCTTCCCTCCACACTTACAGAAGAGCTACCCAGGAGTTACACTAGGGAGAGTAAAAGAAAGACGAGAAGATCTGTGAGCAGGGATACTCGTGTCAGAGCCAGTGGCAGCAATTCAGCTGTCTAGTGTCTCACCTGGCATGCAACTGAGAACAGAAGCCAAGATGGACACAAAAAGCCTAAACATAAATGCTTCTGCTCTTGCTCTGCTATGTAACAAATCAAGGAGATTGCAGGGGATCTTACTGCTCTTCTCCAGCCCTGTGAAACAAGGGATGGACTTTGTGTCAAAGCAATGAATCTCTCCTATTCACCCCCTCCTCCTTTCACCTCTGTCCTTGGATAAGCTCAAGTCCTTAAAGCCCCAGGTACTTGTATTTTAAGTTGTGTAAATTACTCAGACTTTGTTGAGGAACAGCTTGCATCATTTTCATTGCAAGTTTCAAGAAATACTGAACACCTTGGTGCTAAGTGATGAAATCAAGTCTGGTCTGAAAGAAGCTTTTCCTGGAGTGACCTGCACTGCAATACCACCAGGACACCTGCACACCCACCACAGACAGGAATGGCTGGATAACACACCAGTGAGGTGCAGAACTGTCTCTGTCTTAAGCACTGCAGTGCAAGGAACCACTAACATAAAGTGTGAGGCAGAGTTCATGTCAAAGCTGCTGTTGCTTAGGGTTACCTTCGTTTACTGTTCAGACTAGTGTGAGCCATCACGAACGTCTGAGTTTCAGTCATTTCCTTCACTGGCACTATATTGTCTACTGACAGGATCCCTTCTTGTTGTCTGGGCTGTCCACACACTTTATCAACCTGTATGAAAGAAAGGGAAAAGAAAACCATGTTTGAGTGGAGAAAATTATGTACAACTGTCCAAAGGTTTGCTTCCTGCTTGTGGTCAGTGTTTACTGCAAGACAAAGAAGGTGTCTGGGCAAGACAAAGAAAGGATTCTTCTTTCCAGGACCTAGAAATTAGTGTTCTGTAGAAGAATGATCAAATGATGAGTCTTCCCTTAAAACAAGGAAACAAGCAAAAGAAGTCAGTATCAACAAATCACTGTCAATAAATTATTTTCTTGGATGAAATAGAATGAGAAGAGAATTTCCAGCCCTGGCAACCATCAGTGCCTTGAAACCTGGGTTTGGAACACTAACATTCCTCAGCTGTTTGTCCTTATTGCCCTTCCTGAAGTCTCTCATAGAGGATTTAATACAAGGACCAGGCAAAAGCAAGCCTGTGTTTATCCTTTGTCTACTGCAGATCTGACAGGGCTTCTGCATCCTGCCAGGTTTATTTGCTGTAGCAGATTTAAGTGACAAAGGTAAGACAAACCTCTTCCCTTTCTAATCCACAAGTAAGTAATCTGTAATGTTTTCACCTACACTGAAATCCTTAGGCAAACATGAAAAGAAGACAAAGGATATCCTATTGCAGGCTTGGTACTACCAGAGACCTCGATCACACAGAATCCACCATCCTCCACAGCACTGAACTCAGTATCCTTTCTTCAGTTTTCCATTATCATAGTATCACAGTCTCACAGTATCATCAGGGTTGGAAGAGACCTCACAGATCATCAAGTCCAACCCTTCACCACAGAGCTCAAGGCTAGACCATGGCACCAAGTGCCACGTCCAGTCCTGCCTTGAACAGCTCCAGGGACGGCGACTCCACCACCTCCCTGGGCAGCCCATTCCAGTAGCCAATGACTCTCTCACTGAAGAACTTTCTCCTCACCTCGAGCCTAAATTTCCCCTGGCACAGCTTGAGGCTGTGTCCTCTTGTTCTGGTGCTGGCTGCCTGAGAGAAGAGAGCAACCTCCTCCTGGCTACAACCACCCCTCAGGTAGCTGTAGACAGCAATAAGGTCTGCCCTGAGCCTCCTCTTCTCCAGGCTAAACAATCCCAGCTCCCTCAGCCTCTCCTCGTAGGGCTGTGCTCGAGGCCTCTCACCAGCCTCGTTGCCCTTCTCTGGACACGCTCAAGGATTTCAATGTCCCTTCTAAACTGGGGGGCCCAGAACGGAACACAGTACTCGAGGTGTGGTCTAACCAGTGCAGAGTACAGGGGCAGAATGACCTCCCTGCTCCTGCTGGCAGGTTAAGGTGGATTCTTGCTGCTCTGTGCATTTTAGTGCACCTTTAAAACCCTCACTGAGGCAGAACTGGCTACCTGCAGAATATTTCAGACCACAGATGATTTCAAAACATTTTTTCCGCCCCTTTGCAAAACTGTGTTGAGTACATTGGCCCAAGTACAGGACAATTTTCTCTACCCTACCACATTTCCTCCAAGAAAACTGCTGTTATGTAAAGCAAAGACATTTTCTTCTGAAAAAAAACCAGGGCAATCAAACATGAAATGTTGAAGGCTGTATAGGCATGTCACTTAACATCAGCTTTAGTTGCATGAGTTATGGCCTGGTCCTGTATAACACACTGTGAAGAACCTAAAACTGTAGCAATTGAATGGAACATACTGGATTAATCCTGACACATCTCCAGCAGTCAGAGTGGGAGCCAGCTGCCTCACTCAACACCATTCACTGCCTATATTGTTCGGGTCTCACTAGGGATTAGCACAGCATTGTTTTAAACCACAACTTGCTGAAATGAAATAGTCTATTTCTGTCCCTTCTAAACTGCTGAAAGTAAAAAAGTCTCACACCCTACGTGAATGAAAATGCAAACCAAAAGTGCCTTTGGAACCGTCTGGAACGGGACAGAGGGCGTAACACAGCTGGAGCGCGCTGCTGCACAGGATGCTCTCCGTCCTGCGCCCCAGGGTTTCCTTCAGCATGCAGAACAAACTCCCAGCAGAGATTTCTGCAAAATCCATCTTAGATTACATCACATCACATCACTGAAGTTCGCATCTTCAAATCACACACCACTCAAACCTAGTCGCTGTGGATTTAAGATAGTTTTAACCACCAGCTCTAGAGCAGTTTGGCTAAGCAGTGTGTTTCTCCCATACAGCAGCAGTGAAGAATACCAAGGGATCTGGGGGGGTTGTTTTGCTTTCCTGTGAAGTTTCAAAGAGATTTAGAGTCATCATTTTTGTTGTAAATCAATAGTTTAAGTGTCCAAGTGTAAACGGTCACTTCGTTTGGATTTGTATTTGTGGTGGAAGGTCTAAGTCATACCTAGGATACATATCCATGATATGTCCTGAATACCTACCTGAATACCCACTTTGGTGGGCCACACCCCCCACCCCTTCCCTTCCCGGGTGGAAGAAGCAGGGGAGTGTAGACAAAAGCCTCGGTGCCTCTCAGTCTATCACCGACACCACATCGGGCCTCGTTTTGCAGCTTGCTCTGTTTGGGGCAAACACAGGTCAGGGATGCTAGGCATGTGCCTCTCTCCTTTTGGATACGCAACTCAGGATTGGTTCTAGGGGTTTTTTATCTGTTGCTGTAGGTCAAAGACCTTCATCAAAATGCTTAAAAACCTAGCAAACTTCTTTGTTTGCTGCTGCTGCTGCTTTTGTTTTGTTGGCTACCTGTTTGCCTTGCGTGCCTTTGTGTGCCACCACACTTTGCACCGCGCATAGCTGGGGACTTGCCTCCCCTACGACCGGCAGCCCTGACCCTGCCAGTCTCCTGCACTAAGCCGAGGGACAGAAACAGTTTGCCCCATGGGGAGATACAGCTGCCCACCTGAGCTCAGCCCAACCCGAGTCTAGGCAATGATACAGCAACAGCCTAGCAATGAGTTGCAACACCAGGTCCTGCTGGTCTGCCACTGCAGACTGCTGCTCCAGCCTGAGGGCCGACTCCTTAAACACCTCCAAGGACGGCGACTCCGCTGCCCAGGGGGCTGATGGAGTCACCGTCCCTGGAGGTGTTTAAGAAAAGCCTGGATGAGGCACTTAGTGCCATGGTCTGGTTGACTGAATAGGGCTGGGTGCTAGGTTGGACTGGATGACCTTGGAGGTCTCTTCCAACCTGGTTGATTCTACGATTCCATGATTCCTTGCTATACACAGCACCCGGTCGGACAGCTCCAGCAGCAAACCTGGATCCAGCTTTGCCCATGTGGCTGACCACTCCAACAACTTCCTGAGAGCCACAGAGAACTCATCTCATGTCCGTGGGCCTTCTCTGACAACGTGCTCCACCTGGACTAAATAAGCAGCAAAGCCCTGCTGCACCATCACCACGTGGAAGGCCACCACTATATTTTTCCCCATCTATGTGTGAGAAATATATGTTTGATCCNCCTTTTCTTAGAGTTAGTAATGAATCTGTAGTAGAATAGGATAGAAAAGGAGAAACCTGCAAACAAAGGCTGTGCGTCAGGGTAGAGCGGAGCCTCCCTGCACACCCAGGCCTGTGCACTGCTTGATTCCTGCACCTCCATTAAAAGCCTTATTTTGCATGGACCTGAGTTTGTGCCTTTTATTTATGACAAATGCTTTTGGATCACAAACCCTGTGACTCTTAACCAGTGAGTAAACTAACTCTCTTTACTCAAGTTTGTGAAAGTTGGTGCTTAACCTTTAAGCTGCAGTTTGTGCTGCAAGACTCTCCAGTTATAAACAGTTCCTAGAACCCTTTCCTAAATCATTTAACCTGACTGTATAGATGCAGCCTGCAAAAATAGCTTTCCCAACCGCATCGTAGAGTCTGCCTCCATTAACTGTAAGTAAGTGTGGGGAATGTTCTGTATATGTGTTTAATAAACAACTTCATGACTTTTACATCAGCCTCATTACAATTCACTTCTAACCCAGATCCAAACCCCTCCTCAACAGTATTTTCTAGAACACAGAAAGAAAAGGACTCTTTAAATTGCAGAAGTTTCAGGGCTTTTAAGCCAAATATTAACTTTGGGCTTTCCAGTTTAACCAATAATAGCAGCTGCCTGCGTATCAAACCAAACCACACCACAGTATTTTAAGGAAAAAGTGTTTCCCAGTGGAAAATTTTAACCAGTTCCACTCTCTTAAGAGAGAAAGTAACTCATTACAAGAAAGGACACAGTCTCAAGTTGTGCCGGGGGAGGTATAGGCTGGATGTTAGGAGTAAGCTCTTCACAGAGTGATTGGCATTGGAATGGGCTGCCCAGGGAGGTGGTGGAGTCACCGTCCCTGGAGGTGTTCAAGCAAAGCCTGGATGAGGCACTTAGTGCCATGGTCTGGTTGACTGGCTAGGGCTGGGTGCTAGGTTGGACTGGCTGAGCTTGGAGGTCTCTTCCAACCTGGTTGATTCTATGATTCTATGACAAATCTCATTCACATGTTTTTGTCATGTTGGTCTTTAGTGCCCTTCTTTCCATTAATATGCAACAGAACATTAGAAGTGCTCCAGATATTTTAATTTGAAGTGAGATTAACATGGAAGATACAATAATGGTATGTTATGTGTAGTATCAATAGCTCTTCTATGTCTCAGCTGAGATATGGACTGCATTTTACTGGGAGGAAAAAAGTAGTATAAGGTAGTTCAGCATCTGAGACTTAAAGAAGCAATAAAAGCCAGGACACCGGTGCAAAGGCACAAAATGACTTCTGCAGAGTCACAGCTCACTCTGTTCATGGTCAATACCCTGGCCTCCTTGTGCAGCTCAGCCCTACTGCACCCAGCCTAGAGACGGCTCTCCAGGCTGGCTGTGTAGGTACTGCCCTGCTGTGCAGTCCCAGTAGGGCCAGGCTGTCAGCCCCTCAGTGCACTTTTCCTCCCACCTCTCACAGTTTCTTCAAAGCTAGTGTGGTGTAAAGAGTCCTCTCCTGGGGATGGTCTGAACCTGACCCCAAGTGTAGTGCTTAGCCCACTCCCACTGTGATGGAGAGACGAGGAGAGCAGCTTGAATCAAGCTAAGTTCTGTTTATTGTACTTTCAGCACTTGGTTATATACCTTAACATACAAGCTAAAAGATCATGCTAAATCCTAACTGGTCATTAAGACAGACCTCAGTACATACCTCATCAAGACAGACCTCGTACATTAGCAACTAGATAAGCAAGGACCAACAAAAAAATGCTGGCTCATATTCCACGTAATTCTGCCTGCTGCAACATTCTTAAGGTCATTCCACCCTCTATGTACTTAACTCAGTACTCTTCTCCTTAATGCATTCTGAACCCATGGCTTATGTTCCAATATGTCAAGATCAAGCAACTGTACAGCGCTAAAGGTCCTACCATTCCCAACATAATCCCACTTCTGTCTAGGCCCCCTGCAAAAACAGAGGAACTTCCTGCTTCGTTCTCTCTCCTCAACCTGCCTGCCTGCCGGCAGCATCCTCACTCCTGCTGCTCCTCCTTTTGTCGTGTGGCCACCCCAGCACACAGTGGACAACCTGAATCTACCTCCATCCGTTGCCATCAATCTGGTCGTATCTGTATCCTGTATCTTGTTTCCCTTCCCTATACCTTTTTGTACCTCCCCTACCTTAAATACCTTTTATTTATTGTTAAAGTTTTCCTTTTAACTTCCAATCCGAAGCAAGACTCCTCTTTGGGTGTTTTATCCCTTTTTCCTCTCCACATCTAATTCCTTTCATTCCAAAAGGGGAAGAGGGGAAAGCATCCTATTATTGTATCGTTCTATTAGGTATTTGGGCTCTGGGAAGCTAAACGAGATGTATGCATGTGGAGCACCAGATTCTCTTCATTCTCAATATCTTTGGGGCCACAAGGATGCAAGATTTCACCCCACCACTGCTCCCACACTGTGTACAGGTAGGTTGAATGATTCTGCTGATGAATGGGAATGTACCCTAATCCTCTGGCTGCAAAAACCAAGCTCCCTTCCAAGAGATTGTCTCCTATGGCTCTTCAGAAATCCCTGTTGGCATCTTTGTTTCAGATTTTGGATGAGTCAAACAGAAACATGATTATTTTTTCATATGGACTAATTTTGACATCTTACTGAATGTGGTTTTCTGCAAAATAAAACAAGAGAAAAGACTGAATTTTACTAGCTAATCTTGGCAGTCACAATGTTGATGGCAAGAACCAGAACACTCGTATGGAAAACCATCTTAGTGTGGCCAGCAGGGCAAGGGAGGGGATTCTCCCCCTTTACTCTGCTCTCCTCAGACCCCACCTGAAGTACTGTGTGCAGTTCTGGAGCCCCCAGCACAAGAAGGACATGGAACTGCTGCAGCCAGTCCA
>WAAF01012750.1:1438-11830 GCA_013400475.1 Tricholaema leucomelas
CTCTAAGATTCTATGAATCTATGAGTCTATGGCTCTAAGATTCTATGAGTCTATGACTCTATGAGTCTATGGCTCTAAGATTCTATGACTCTATGAGTCTATGACTCTATGTCTCTAAGATTCTATGAGTCTATGGCTCTAAGATTCTATGACTCTATGAGTCTATGGCTCTAAGATTCTATGAGTCTATGACTCTATGAGTCTATGGCTCTAAGATTCTATGAGTCTATGATTCTATGACTCTAAGATTCTGTGATTCTATGACTCTATGATTCTATGATCTCACAGCCTGGAAGCTGCCAGCATAGAGGAGACTACTGCAGCAAGAAGTAGTCCTGGAAGGTATTGTGAACATGGGAGAGGGGAGGTGTGTGTGTGGGGGGGGAGGGAGGAGAAAGCACAAAGGGTTTGGTTTGCTCTTTGCTGAAGTGTAAGGAATCAGATAGAGCCAAGCTGCATATTTGTCTGGGTGAATTAAAAGCACAATCCTCTCTTCCCAGAGGGAGCAGTTGCTTCATATTTATACATTTAGTCTTACAGGTGTAAAATAACTTCCCTTTATGCTTAGATAATAATTTTTTTTCCATTTGAATTTCAAGGCTTTATTCCCTCCTTTGGATTCAAGTCTCCTACCTGAGCCTGATTCTCCCTATTGCCATTAATTCCTTCATCACAGAAATGAATTCCATTTAATTCTCTATAGCAGTTGTTAAGGTAGATCAAAAAGTGCATTTGCAAAGGTTCCTTCTCTTTCTCCCTTATAGTTTCCAGCTCACCTGTGTCCTGAAAAGACTCAAAATTGAAGCTGTGGCACTGCTCAGCACCAGCTCCTCTCCTCTCCTTGCAGAGGAGAAAGGGATGGGCAGGAGAAGCCTTTTTTTGCCTTCCCCATTCCCAGTTCACAGCTGGGGTGTTTCACCCAGGTTGGCACCAATAAGGTTAATTAGTGCCACCAGCTGCAGAAACATCTTACCTGTGAGTTATAATTAGGTAAGACCTACCCCAAAAATTGATTTGGAAAGTGGAGAGCTCAGCAGAAGCCTTTTCTTTTTGAATTTAGCATGAGGCAGAGGATGAAGGGAGATGGAGCTTGAACCTGACCCCAGGTGTAGTGCTTAGCCCACTCCCTCTTCCTCTCTAGCCCCCTATATAAACAGAGGAACTTCCTCTCTCTCTCTCTCTCCCTTGCCCTGCCTGCCTGTTTGCTACCACCTTGTTGCTGCTGCTCTTTGTTTTACCACTTGGCCATCCTTCCATGAGGTGGACAAACCCACTTCCATCAGCTTGGTTATATATATATATAGAATAGAGTCATAGAATCTGCCAGGTTGGAAGAGAGCTCCAAGCTCAGCCAGCCCAACCTAGCACCCAGCCCTGCCCAACCAACCAGACCATGGCACTCAGTGCCCCGGCCAGGCTTGGCTTCAACACCTCCAGCCACAGACACTCCACCACCTCCCTGGGCAGCCCATTCCAATGCCAATCACTCTCTCTGCCAACAACTTCCTCCTAACATCCAGCCTAGACCTCTCCTGCCACAGCTTGAGATTGTGTCCCCTTCTTCTGTCCCTGGCTGCCTGGCAGCAGAGCCCAACCTCACCTGCCTACAGCCTCCCTTTAGGGAGCTGTAGACAGCAATGAGCTCTGCCCTGAGCCTCCTCTTCTGCAGCCCAGGAGACCATTTGCCTTCTTACCTGCAGGGGCACCTTGCTGGCTTGTTGGGCTTGTTGCCCCCCAGTGCTCCCAGGTCCTGCTTTGTGGAACTGCCTTCCAGCAGTCCCTCCTCACCACACCAATGCAGGTGAAGAACCTCCCTGCACCTGCTGGCCACACTCTTCTTCATTATTAATTACTTAAGCCACTCTTAAGAGTAACTTAACTTAACTTACTTAAGTAACTTAACTTACTCTTAAGAGTAACTTTAAGTTAACTTAAAGTCAACTTGATTGACTTTTCCCTGTTGTTCTTGGATGGTGGTGGGAGCTTCCTGTTGGGAATGCAGGCTGACATTTGTGTTGTCTCTTTGCCACCCTGTACAGAAGCTCCACAGGAAAACTGTGGTTTGGCAGAGCCTCCCCGGGGCTCCCCCTAAGCTTCCAAAGAGTTTCAGCTCTTCCTTTTCCCTCGTGGGTTCTGCATCTCCTCCTGAAAGCCCCTTTGAATTTGGGCTGCTTCCAGGAAGTGAGAAACAACAAGCACAGGGCAAGGAAAGGTTAAACCCCACCGAGCAAACCTCCAGTCCCTCTCTTTCATTCCCACCAGGTAGCTTCTAATTACTCCAAGAGGAAAAAGGTCAGGAGGTGGGAGGAGGCTGCCACAATAGGGAGGAAAATGGTTTATTAGCTACTAAGTGAAGGGCTCCCACCCCCTGCCTGGGCATACCCTTGCACCCCGCTACTCTCTGCAGGCTTAAGACTCTCAGCAATGCTGAGCTGCTGCTCCTAGGTGATACCTTTGGTGACCAGGTTTTGTTTTCAGTGGAGGAAAAGTCCCTGTGTTGGTTGGTTTTTGTCTAACTGGAATGCTGGGTTGTGATTTCCATGTGAATTTAGGCAATGCCATCAGCTTGGGCAAGCTGAAGCAGCTCTGCTATTGAGGACAGGCTACAAGAGAATCATAATCATAGAATCAAGGAGGTTGGAAGAGACCTGCAAGCTCATCCAGTCCAACCTAGCACCCAGCCCTATCCAGTCAACCAGACCATGGCACCAAGGGACTCATCCAGTCTCCTCTTGAACACCTCCAGGGACGGTGACTCCACCACCTCCCTGGGCAGCCCATTCCAATGCCAATCACTCTCTCTCTCAAGAGTTGGGAGTCTTCAGCCTGGAGAAGAGAAGGCTTCGAGGAGATCTTATAGTGGCCTTCCAGTATCTGAAGGGGGCTACAGGAAGGCTGGGGAGGGACTATGAACAAGGTCTGGTAATGACCTGAGGAGGAGGAATGGGTTTGAAGTGGCAGAGGAGAGATTCAAACTAGATGTTAAGTAAAGAGTTCTCTGAAGTGAGGGTGGTTAGACACTGGCACAGGTTGCCTAAAGTAGCCTCATCCCTGGAGGTGTTTAAGGCCAGGCTGGATGAGGCTGTGGCCAGTCTGATCTAGTGTGAGGTGTCCCTGCTCAAGGCAGGGGGGTTGGAACTGGCTGATCCTTGTGGACCCTTCCAACCCTGACTGATTCTATGACTCTATGATTCTATGACTATGATTCTATGATTTTATGACTCTATGATTCTGTGACTCTATGACTATGAGTCTATGACTCTATGACTCTATGATTCTATGACTCTATGATTCTATGACTCTATGATTCTATGACTCTATGACTCCATCACTCTATGATTCTATGACTCTACGATTCTATGACTCTATGATCCTAATATCTGACCTGCTGCCTGCCACAGAACATGAAGGGTTGGAAGGGACTTCAAAAGATTATCTAGCCCAAACCCTCTCTGTCAGGGCAGAATCACCTAGAGTAGGGTGGCTGGAGACTAGGAAGGAATTCTTTCCAGTGAGGGTGGTGAGACACTGGCACAGGTTGCCCAGGGAGGTTGTGGAGCACAGAAGCACCCAATGTGATCGTTGATCAAGCTCATCCAGCCCAACCTAGCACCCAGCCCTGCCCAACCAACCAGACCATGGCACTCAGTGCCCCAGCCAGGCTTGGCTTCAACACCTCCAGCCACAGAGACTCCACCACCTCCCTGGGCAGCCCATTCCAATGCCAATCACTCTCTCTGACAACAACTTCCTCCTAACATCCAGCCTCAACCTGCTCTGCCACAACTTGAGGCTCTTTGTTGCCTCCCCCTATAACAGTGATGGCAGCAAGGCACAGTGAGACAGGACATTAAAAGGGGTGGAGAAGAAAACCTTGGTTTAAGAAATGCATAACCTTTTTTGTTTGTTTTGCCTGGAGAAGGGAAGACTTTGGAAACACAAAGACATTTACACATGGCTCAGCCTTTGCAGTCCTTAATCTCGTGCAATGATCACAGCTGCTTGGGGTGGGAGAAGAAGAATTCATCAGAGATTGGAATGGCAATCAGCTGCCAGAGACATTGGGTAGGAACCCTGGGTCAGCAACAGGTCCTGCAGCTGGGTCGAGGAAATCCCAAGCAGGGCTGGGCAGTGACTGGCTCAAGAGCAGCCCTGAGGAAAGGGACTTGGGGGTGCTGCTGGACCAAAAGCTCAATAGCAGCTGTCAGTGTGCTCTGGCACCTCAGAGAGCAACCAGAGCCTGGGCTGCAGCAAGAGCAGTGTGGGCAGCAGGGAGAGGGAAGTGATCCTGCCCCTCTGCTCTGCACTGCTGAGACCCCTCCTGAAGTATTGCATCCAGTTCTGGAGCCCCTGGGACGAGAGGGATGTGGAGATGCTGGAGAGTGTCCAGAGCAGGGCCAGGAGGATGCTGAGAGGGCTGCAGCAGCTCTGCTGTGAGCACAGACTCAGGGAGTTGGGACTGTGCAGGCTGGAGAGGAGAAGGCTCTGAGGTGACCTTCTTGTGGCCTTCCAGTGTTTGAAGGGGGCTACTGAAAAGCTGGGGAGGGACTTTTGAGGCTGTCAGGGAGTGATAGGACTGGGTGGAATGGAGCAAAGCTGGAGGTGGGGAGAGTGAGGCTGGAGGTGAGGAGGAAGTTGTTGAGCAGGAGAGTGGTGAGAGGCTGGAATGGGTTGCCCAGGGAGGTGGTGGAAGCCTCATCCCTGAGGTGTTTCAGGCCAGGCTGGCTGAGGCTGTGGGCAGACTGATCTAGTATGAGGTGTCCCTGGGCATGGCAGGGGGGTTGGAACTGGCTGCTCCTTGTGGTCCCCTCCAACCCTGACTTATTCTATGACTTCATGATTCCATGACTCTATTACTCTATGTCTATGACTCTATGACTCTACGACTCCACTACTCCACAACTCCATGACTCCATGACTATTGTTCTATGACTCTATGATTCTGACATCTGACTTGCTGCCTGCAAGACACAATCACAGAACATTAGAGGTTGGAAGGGACTTCAAAAGATTATCTAGTCCAAACCCTCACTGCCTGGGCAGAATCACCTAGAGTAGGGTGGCTGGAGACTAGGAAGGAATTCTTTCCAGTGAGGGTGGTGAGACACTGGCACAGTTTGAGGGTGGTGAGACACTGGCACAGGTTGCCCAGGGAGGTTGTGAAGCACAGAAGCACCCANGGTGCTTCTGTGCTTCACAACCTCCCTGGAGGTGTTCAAGACCAGGTTGGATGAAGCCTTGAGCAACCTGTTCTAGTGAGAGCTGTCCCTGCCTATGGCAAGAGGGTTTGGAACTGGATGATCTTGAAGCTCCCTTTCCAATTCAAACCATTCTATGAATCTATGAATCCCATTAAAGGATTGACCTTGGCTCAGAAGATGCCCCTGGTGGGGCAGGGTGGGATCTTGCTTTAATTTGCTGCTGCCTTTTAATTCCTTTTAGTTGAGACCAGCTCAGGGACCTGAGATTGATGAAATCTGATCACTAATACACCGTAAAGCTGGGGAGGGGGAGGGAAAAAACCCCCAGAACCCCCCTGACCAACCCAATAAATTAGGCAGAGGAGGGGGTGTGTGGGGTGTGTGTGTGCCCAAGAGTCACTCCTAATATCCTGAATTTTCACTGGGGAAGAGGGGAGAGGTTTCTTCTTTCCTCTTAATTCCTCTCCATAATCAATTGTTTTGCTTTAAGGTTTGACAGAGGTGACAAAGTGTTGAAAGCAGAGAATTGAATTGTTTGGCTTGCAGTCTGCTTGAAGCCTTTGAAGAGCTTTTCTCCAGCTTCTGGCCACCATTCAAGCCTAAGGAGATGTCCACCTCTGAGTGGGGTAGGGAAGAAGGATCATGCCCATGGTAGGATCATGCCCATGGTAGGGTTATGCTCACGTTAGTACCATGCCCGTGCTAGTACCACACCCCACACCCACACTGTTCATAGCACCTGGGTCCTTCAGCCAGCAAGAGTTCAGAATCAGGCCCCTTTGTAAGACAAACAACAGGAGGAGATTTGGATCTGAATTATTTTGGCCCCCAGCCAAAGTAACCCTTTGACTTCAGAGCAGTTTAGTGGGGCTGGATGGATGCCCAGGGTAATGGAAAGCAGGGCTTGGGGCCCCTCCAAAAAGCCAATATTGAACATTCACAACTTTCTTCTCAGCATTAAGAAAAACAAATTAACAACCCTCCAAAAGGATTTCTTCTCCTGGAACAGTAAAATTGTTGTGTGTGGCTTTTTCCTTCCCTCCCCACACTTTTTACCCACTGGAACCAAAATCTTTCTGTCTTCGAGACTTTTCCCTCCTCCTTTTTAACCCTTAAAACTAAAATCTCTGTCTTGAACACTTCCCTCCCCACCCTTTTATCCCTTCAAAGTGAGATTTTTTTCCATCTTCAAGACTTCCCCCCCCCTTTTTATCCCTTAAACCCCAAATCTTTCTGTCCTCAAGACTCCCCTCCAGCTTTTTTAGCCCTCAAAACTTAAATCTTTTTGTCCTCAAGACTTTCCCCCCACCTTTTATCCCTTAAAACTGAAATCTTTCTGTCTTCATGACTTTTTCCCCCTTTTTAGCCCTTAAAACTGAAATCTTTCTATCCACAAGACTTCCCCCCCATTTTAATCCCTTAAAACTGAAATCTTTCTCTCTTCAATACTTTTTCCCCCCTTTTTATCCCTTAAAACTGAAATCTTTCTCTCTTCAATACTTTCCCCCCCCTTTTTATCCCTTAAAACTGAAATCTTTCTATCCACAAGACTTTCCCCCCCCACTTTAATCCCTTAAAACCAAAATCTTTCTGTCCTCAAGACTTTCCCCCCACTTTTTATCCCTTAAACCTGAAATTTTTCTGTCCTCAAGACTTTCCCACTCCTTTTTAATCCCTTAGAACTAAAATCTGTGTCTTGAACACTTCTCTCCCCATCTTTATATCCCTTAAAACTAAAATCTTTCTGTCCTCAAGACTATTCCCCCCACTTTTTACTCCCTTAAAACTAAAATCTTGGTCTTGAACACCTTCCCCCCACTTTTTACTCCCTTAAAACTAAAATCTTGGTCTTGAACACCTTCCCCCCACTTTTTACTCCCTTAAAACTAAAATCTTGGTCTTCAACACTTCCCCCCCATCTTTTTAATCCCTTAAAACTAAAATCTTTGTCTTGAACACTTCCCCCCCACCTTCTTCTCCCTTCAAGACTTTTCCCCCTCTTTTTACCCCTGCAGGTTATCTTGGGGGTGATAAGAGCTCACCTGAGGGATGGCCAAGGGCTCAGGTCCAGCCAGCATGGGTTTAGGAAGGGCAGATCCTGCCTCTCCAACCTGATCTCCTTCTATGACCAGGTGAGCTGCTTGGTGGCTGTGGGGAGGCTGTGGATGAGGTCTGTCTGGACTTCAGCAAGGCCTTTGACACTGTCCCCCACAGCAAACTGCTGGCTAAGCTGTCAGCCCACGGCTTGGATGGCAACACTCTGTGCTGGGTGAGGAACTGGCTGGAGGGCCGAGCCCAGAGAGTGGTGGTGAATGGTGCCACATCCAGCTGGCGGCCAGTCACTAGTGGTGTCCCTCAGGGATCAGTGCTGGGCCCCATCCTCTTTAACATCTTCATAGATGATCTGGATGAGGGCATCGAGTCAGTCATCAGCAAGTTTGCAGATGACACTAAGCTGGGGGCAGATGTGACTGGGTTGGAGGGCAGAAGGGCTCTGCAGCGGGACCTTGACCGCCTGGACAGATGGGCAGAGTCCAATGGGATGGCATTCAATGGCTCCAAGTGCAGGGTGCTGCACTTTGGCCACAACAACCCCATGCAGAGATACAGGCTGGGGTCGGAGTGGCTGGAGAGCAGCCAGACAGAGAGGGATCTGGGGGTGCTGATTGATACCCGCCTGAACATGAGCCAGCAGTGTGCCCAGGTGGCCAAGAGAGCCAATGGCATCCTGGCCTGCATCAGGAATGGTGTGGCCAGCAGGAGCAGGGAGGTCATTCTGCCCCTGTACTCTGCACTGGTTAGACCACACCTTGAGTACTGTGTCCAGTTCTGGGCCCCCCAGTTTAAGAGGGACATTGAGATGCTTGAACGTGTCCAGAGAAGGGCAACGAGGCTGGGGAGAGGCCTCGAGCACAGCCCTACGAGGAGAGGCTGAGGGAGCTGGGATTGTTTAGCCTGGAGAAGAGGAGGCTCAGGGCAGACCTTATTGCTGTCTACAACTACCTGAGGGGTGGTTGTGGCCAGGAGGAGGTTGCTCTCTTCTCTCAGGCAGCCAGCACCAGAACAAGAGGACACAGCCTCAAGCTGTGCCAGGGGAAATTTAGGCTTGAGGTGAGGAGAAAGTTCTTCCCTGAGAGAGTCATTGGACACTGGAATGGGCTGCCCAGGGAGGTGGTGGAGTCGCCGTCCCTGGAGCTGTTCAAGGCAGGACTGGACGTGGCACTTGGTGCCATGGTCTGGCCTTGAGCTCTGTGGTGAAGGCTTGGACTTGATGATCTGTGAGGTCTCTTCCAACCCTGATGACACTGTGAGACTGTGAAAACTGAAATCTTTCTGTCCTCAAGACTTTCCTCCCCTTTTTATCCCTTTAAACCCAAATCTTTCTCTCTTCAAGACTTTCCCCCCTCATTTTGTCCCTTAAAACTAAAATCTTTCTGTCCTCATGACCTCCCCCCCTGTTTTATCCCTTAAAACTGGAATCTTTCTGTCTTCAAGACTTTCCCTCTCTTTTTTATCCCTTAAACCCAACAGCTTTCCACCCACAAGGCTATTTCCCCCCTTTTTAACCATTAAAAGTAAAATCTTTCTGTCTTCATGACCTTTTCTCATCCTTTTTGTCCCTTTAAACTGAACTCTTTCACCCTCAAGTCTTTTCCCCTCCTTTTTGTCCCTTAAAACCCAAATCTTTCTGTCCTCAAGACTTCCCCCCATTTTTTATCCCTTAAAACTAAAATCTTTCTGTCTTCATGACTTTCCTCCCATCTTTGTATCCCTTAAACCCAAAATCTTTCTGTCCCCAAGACTATTTTCCCCTTTTTATCCCTTGAAACAGAAATCTTTCTGTCCTCGAGACTTTCCCTCCCTTTTTATCCCTTAAACCCAAACTCTTTCTGTCTCCATGACTTCCCCCCCTCCTTTTTATCCCTTAAAACTGAAATCTTTCTGCCCTCAAGACTATTTCTCCCTTTTTATCCCTTAAAACTAAAATCTTTCTGCCCTCATGACTTTTCCCCCACCTTTTTTATCCCTTAAAACCAAAATCTTCACATCCTCAATACTTTCCCTCTACCTTTTATCCCTTAACCCCCAAATCTTTCCATCCTCAAGTATTTTCCCCCCTTTTTATCCCTTAAAACCCTAATCTTTCTGTCTTCAAGACTTCCCCCCTTTTCTCCCTTAAATCCAAATCATTCCATCCTCATGACCTCTCCCCCTTTTTTATCCCTTCAAACCCCAAATCTTTCCATTCTCAAGTCTTTTTCCCCCCTTTTTATCCTTCAAAACCCAAATCTTTCCATCCTCAAGTCTTTTTCCCCCTTTTTATCCTCCAAAACCCAAATCTTTCCATTCTCAAGTCTTTTTCCCCCCTTTTTATCCTTCAAAACCCAAATCTTTCCATCCTCAAGTCTTTTTCCCCCTTTTTATCCTCCAAAACCCAAATCTTTCCATTCTCAAGTCTTTTTCCCCCCTTTTTATCCTTCAAAACCCAAATCTTTCCATCCTCAAGTCTTTTTCCCCCTTTTTATCCTCCAAAACCCAAATCTTTCCATTCTCAAGTCTTTTTCCCCCCTTTTTATCCTTCAAAACCCAAATCTTTCCATCCTCAAGTCTTTTTCCCCCTTTTTATCCTCCAAAACCCAAATCTTTCCATTCTCAAGTCTTTTTCCCCCCTTTTTATCCTTCAAAACCCAAATCTTTCCATCCTCAAGTCTTTTTCCCCCTTTTTATCCTCCAAAACCCAAATCTTTCCATTCTCAAGTCTTTTTCCCCCCTTTTTATCCTTCAAAACCCAAATCTTTCCATCCTCAAGTCTTTTTCCCCCTTTTTATCCTCCAAAACCCAAATCTTTCCATTCTCAAGTCTTTTTCCCCCCTTTTTATCCTTCAAAACCCAAATCTTTCCATCCTCAAGTCTTTTTCCCCCTTTTTATCCTCCAAAACCCAAATCTTTCCATTCTCAAGTCTTTTTCCCCCCTTTTTATCCTTCAAAACCCAAATCTTTCCATCCTCAAGTCTTTTTCCCCCCTTTTTATCCCTTAAAACCCAAATCTTCCCATCCTCAGTACTTTCCCCCTACTTTTTATCCCTTAAACCCCAAAAATCTTTCCATCCTCAAGTCTTTTTCCCCCTTTTTATCCTCCAAAACCCAAATCTTTCCATCCTCAAGTCTTTTTCCCCCCTTTTTATCCCTT
>WAAF01012752.1:0-10746 GCA_013400475.1 Tricholaema leucomelas
CCCTTAATTCTCACCCATAAAGACTCAACGTCCAGAGCATCCCTTAAAACATAAGATTTACCTTAAACATAAGAATTCAGTAGAGAGTCAAGCTTAAAGATTGCAGGCTCCACATTCCTGTGGACAGCTTTCCAGAAGATGTATCTTGAAACATGTCTGGATGCCTGTAGAAAGAGAAGGGCCATGAGGATGATCAGAGGGCTGCAGCACCTCTCCTATGAGGACAGACTGAAAGAGTTGGGGCTGTTCAGTCTGCAGAAGAGGAGGCTCCCAGGTGACCTTCTTGTGGCCTTCCAGTATCTGAAGGGGGCCTACAAAAAAGCTGAGGAGGGACTTTTTGGGCTCTCAGGGAGTGACAGGATGAGGGGAAATGGAACGAAGCTGGAGGTGGGTAGGTTCAGAGTGGACGTGATGAGTAAGTTGTTCAGCATAAGAGTGGTGAGAGCCTGGAGTGGGTTGCCCAGGGAGGTGGTTGAGGCCCCATGCCTGGAGGTGTTTAAGGCCAGGCTGGATGGGGCTCTCGCCAGGCTACTCTAGGCTAGGGTGTCCCTGCCCATGGCAGGGGGTTTGGAACTAGATGATCCTTGTGGTCCCTTGCAACCCTGACTGATTCTATGATTCTGTGATTTCTGTGAAGTCATCAAAGGCCTGAAGCTTTAAAAAGTAGAACTGCTTCTACTATGTTGGAAGGTTTCAGGGCAGGAAGAGAAAGGGTTGGTAAGATTAGTGATACCAAAGCAAAGTCCTCAGTTCTGAGAGATCATTAAATTCAAAACATAGAGATGTTCACTGAGAGATCTGTTTGGGAGAGGAAGAAATTTAGGCATGAACATATAGAAAACTTGGACAGCTCTCTTATGATCAAAGGGAAGCTTAAATTGTTTTCTTTGAGGGAAGTAATACATTTTTCAGTGAAAACTACAAGACAATCTGAGGGGATGGCTAAATCCTGATGTTTGGAATGCCCCCTTTTATACAATTTGATCAAAGTTAAATGAGCTGGGCATTAACCCATGCTGGAAAACTACCAATGATTTCTAGCCTTGAGGAAAAGATTGAGGATTCATCACTTTTCCTGCAGGTCATGATTCAGGATGTATTTTGCATAACTGTTGCATAAAGTGTCTGAGTCATACAGAAGAAACAACAAACTGTCAGCTTTATTCCCTACTGTCTTGGTTTATTGTACATGAAAAATATGAATGGATTCATTGAAATTCATGATATTCATCTTTTCTGAAGATCTTAAAGTAATCACTGTTTTAGGACTGTATGGTTCAATTCTAAATGTGGAAAGTCATGCAACTGGTTCAATTCTAAATGTGGAAAGTCATGCAACTGGTTATTTTTTTAAAAATTATATTAAAATAAAAAAATGATCTAAGGTTATATTTAAGGTAAAACTTGGGGTAAAGAAAGCTGTAAAAGAATAAAGTAGATCCAAATGAGTAAAAATTTAAGTTGCTGAATTTATGTCTAAGAGTTCCAATTCAATGAGTGTCGGCGTTGCACCTGGGATAAAATGACTCCTTGTTCACCAGTGTGGTTAGGATGGTCATTCTCTGCTTTATTTCCATGATACAGTAACTTAGATGCTTTCTTAGAAGAGGCATGCACAACTAACTTAGTTCAGGGTTGGTTACATATGGATAGCTCCAGTTGGTCCAGGGTTACAGGCATGGCATGGATAGGTGACATTACCATAACATTCTGAGGGTCAGCCTCTGGGGCTGGCTAACTCTGCCCACATGCAGCTGGCACTCCACCCCCTGCAGCTGCATGTGGGGGGTGCTACCCAGCGCCTGGTATCTTCAGTCCCAGGATGTACTCAAGGACACTTCCTAGCACGGGTTGCTCATGTTTATCTTTTCATGTCCTGTTAGTAAAAATCTCTCTACAAACGAGAAACACAGAATCACATAGAGTCAGTCAGATTTTCTGTAAGTGTACAAGCCTTTGCTATTTAACCTGACTAGTTAAGTTGTGAGCCAACTTAAGTAATTATAGTTGATTTTAGACTTTGCTGATGGGAGGGAACAAAATTATTTCATGTGCAATTGTGCTTTCAGTTTTATTGATAAAATACTATTCAGGTCTAGAAAGAACTAAACTACCATATGGAATATAAACATGATAGAAGTATACAAATAATTCTTTCATTAGTGTGCTAATTTGAGCCTAGTTAGAATGTTTTGGTGAGAAGAATTTTATTACAGGCTGTGAGAAGAAAACAGTGGTGATATCTACTTCATTCATAGGCTTGCTGAGATGTATAAGAACAAGAACACAAACACAGATAACAGAGTCACTGTCTGGGCTTTGGGCTGAACCTCTCTCTCTAACTTAACCTGCCGTCTTTGTGACTAATCCACCTGTTTCTTAACCACCCTGGCCAACCCTCAAAACTACCTTAAACATAAGGCAAGATCTGGGGTAATGTAGAGGAATGGGAGGAAGGTGGAAGGGTGGTTGTGAGCCCTTCCTGGGGACTCAGGTTTCTGGGAAGGGTATTGTGTTTCTGTATTACCTTTTCACTTGTCTATTTCTGTATATAACTGTATATATTGTGAATATCTGCTTATATATTGTGCTAAGCTCTAAATACAAAGCTTCATTCAATTTCCAGAGCCGCTGACTCTAGTCTGGGTGATTTCCAAAGTGTAAGGGGGTGAGTAACACCCAAACCATCACAATTAATATTATAAGAACTGTGTTGCTAACATATATAATGCTGTGCAATGTGATCTGTGGTTCTAAAAAGCACCACACTGTCTTATATATCATGTTCACAAATTGATGTCATGCAGTTTGATGCAATACCACCAATGTTAGTGGCCAATATGTGAGCCAAACATTGAAACTTCCATCCCTGTGGAGGGTTTTAAAGAGTTCTATCAGAAAAGCTACATGCACACTCCTTTATTTCAAACATGGAAAAAACAATGTTCACATATTGAAGTGATTTCATAAGGTTTGAATATTGAGTAAAGAGCCAACCTCACATAAGTAATGAAAAATATAAAGCATGTTAGACTCATCTCGTATACAGTGTACCAATTACATTTATTTCATTAAGCTTATAATAGACAGCTCTTGACAATAGTACCCTCCCCTCTCCCTTGTTCAGATTTTACAGCTTATAAAGATTGTGGTCTCTCTAATCTCATGATTAAGTCAAACCATAGCTCTTACTGCACAAAGATTTGAAGTTTGGCATTGTATTTTTAAACACAGACAGGAAAGGCAGGAGTTTCTAGAATCATAGAATCAACCAGGTTGGAAGAGACCTCCAATATCATCCAGTCCAACCTAGCACCCAGCCCTATCCAGTCAACTAGACCATGGCACTAAGTGCCTCAGCCAGGCTTTTCCTGGACACCCCCAGGGACGGTGACTCCACCACCTCCCTGGGCAGCCCATTTCAATGGCAAATCACTCTCTCTGTGAAGAACTTCCTCCTAACATCCAGCCTATACTTCCCTCGGCGCAACTTGAGACTGTGTCCCCTTGTCCTGTTGCTGCTTGCCTGGGAGAAGAGACCAACCCCCACCTGGCTACAGCCTCCCTTCAGGTAGTTGTAGACAGCAATGAGGTCTGCCCTGAGCCTCCTCCTCTCCAGGCTAAACACCCCCATCTTCCTCAGCCTCTCCTCACAGAGCTGTGTTCCAGGCCTCTCACCAGCTTTGTCACACTTCTCTGGACACGTGCCAGCACCTCAACATCTCTCTTGAATTGAGGAGCCCAAAACCAGACACAGGACTCAAGGTATGGCCTGACCAGTGTTGAGTACAGGGGCAGAATAACCTCCCTCCTCCTACTGGCCACACTGTTCCTGATCCAGGCCGGGATGCTATTGGCTCTCTTGGCCACCTGGACACACTGCTGGCTCATGTTCAGCTACTGTCTAGCAGCACACTCAGGTCTCTTTCTTCCTGGCTGCTTTCCACCCACTGTGTCCCCAGCCCACATAGGTTGACTGATGGAATATTTTTACTAGATCTGGAAGGGTGTACCTTGACAAGAGACCATGAATCAAAGCTATAATAATTCATTTGTAGTTCATTATTTATACCTTGTAAAAATTTGGTTTCCTACGAAAATAACATTAACATTAACATTAACTCAATCTCGTTCTTAAAAAAACAATGCTATGCTGCTATCCACTTTGTAAACTTGTAAAAATCCTAGTATAGAATAATTCAATTATATGGGAGTTTTTTGGGTTTGTTTCTTTTGGAGAAGATTGTTGGTTGTGTTTTATTGTTGTTGTTTTTTTTTTTTTTCATGAGTACATGTTTCTAGTTATTGAATACTAAATCATTTAATGAGAAGAGGCTGAGGGAGCTGGGGTTGTTTAGCCTGGAGAAGAGGAGGCTCAGGGCAGACCTCATTGCTGTCTACAACTACCTGAAGGGAGGCTGTAGCCAGGTGGGGGTTGGTCTCTTCTGCCAGGCAAGCAGCAACAGGACAAGGGGACACAGTCTCAAGTTGTGCTGAGGGAAGTATAGGCTGGATGTTAGGAGGAAGTTCTTCACAGAGAGAGTGATTGGCATTGGAATGGGCTGCCCAGGGAGGTGGTGGAGTCACCATCCCTGGGGGTGTTCAAGCAAAGCCTGGCTGAGGCACTTAGTGCCATGGTCTAGTTGACTGGATAGGGCTGGGTGCTAGGTTGGACTGGATGATCTTGGAGGTCTCTTCCAACCTGGTTAATTCTATTCTATTCTATAGCTAATACTGAAAATCTGAGACTAGAAGAAAAAAATTAAAGGTCTGTAAAGGTTATTTGCACTCAGATCATAATAATTAGTTTCTTTTATTTTTAATTATAATAATGCAGTGTTGTATCTAACCGGATTTTGAGTATCTCCAAGGGTGGATATTCCACAGCCTTCCTGAGCAGCCTACTTCTGTCTGGATGCAAAACAAAACAAAAGTTCTTTTTAATGGAATTTCCTCTATTTTCGTTTGTGATTATTGCCTCTTATCCTATCACTGGCTACCACTGAAAAGTGTCTGGGCCTTTTTTTTTTTTAATTCCACTCATCATATATTTAAATCATGTATTTACAAACATTGATAGGGCCCTCTGAGCCTTCTCCGAGCTGAACAGTCCCATTTCTGTCACCGTTTCCTCATACGGAAAATGCTCTAGTCAAATATCTTTGTGCCTTTTTTCTGGACTTGCTCCAGTATGTCTGTTGTTTTTCTAGTACTGCAGACCCCAGAACTAGACACACTATTCCACGTTTGCCTTATCAGGGATGAGCAAAAAAAAGATTGTTTTCTTTGGCCTGCTACTGTCCTCTGTGATGAGGACACATTAATGGCTTACATTGAACTTGTCCATGAGGACTACCAGAGCCTTTTCTGTAAAGCTGCTTTCCATTCACTTGGCTTCAGCTTATACTGATGAATGTTATTCCTTCCCAGATACAGGACTTTGGATTTTACTTTGATTTCTTAAGATTCATGTCAGCCCATTTCTCCAGCCTACTGATATCCCTCTGATGGCAACAAAGATGTCTGCTGTATCTTTCACTTTGTAGCATCTGCAAAATTGCTGAAGGTTCATCAAGATGCTTGATGAAAATGATAAAATGTAATTCAACTTTAAGCCCAGCAGTTCAGCCAGTTTTTAACCCATCTCATTGACAATTTATCTAGCCCATATGTCACCTGTTTTTCAATGAGGATAATAAAGGAGATGCTGTCTAAAACTTCCTTGAAGTCTAAAGCCACATCTTCTACTATCCTCTAATACGCCAGGCCAGTCATGTGAGCATACAAAGCTACTAGACTGACTGCACGCGATTTCACTTTGATGAATCCATGCTGACTATTCCAAATCACTTTCTTCTCAATGTGTCTGGAGATGATTTCCAGGATTATTTGTGCTATCATTTTCCCATAGATGAGCTGAAGCCAACTGTCCTACAGTTCCTTGGACCCTCCTTTTTTGTCTTTCTTGAAATGTGTCATTAACTTTCTTTCCATTTTCAGGAATACATTCCAATCTCTATGATCTTTCAAATATAATTAAAGCTCCCACAAACACATTGGCCAGCTTTTTCTGCATTGGTACATTTTATGAAGATAAATGGAGTTCCATACATACTGTTTGGGTTCCTTAACTTAGAATCATAGAATCAACCAGGTTGGAAGAGACCTCCAGGACCTCCAGGATCATCCAGTCCAACCTAGCACCCAGTCTTGTCCAATTAACTAGACCATGACACTAAGTGCCTCAGCCAGGCTTTTCTTGGATAGCTCCAGGGACGGCAACACCACCTCCCTGGGCAGCCCATTCTAATGCCAATCACTCACTCTGTCAAGAATTTCCTCCTGACATCCAGCCTAAACCTCCTCCGGCACAACTTGAGACTGTGTCCCTTTGTTCTGTTGCTGCTTGCCTGGGAAAAGAGATTGGCCCCCATCTGGTTACAGCCTCCCTTCAGGTAGTTGTAGACAGCAATGAGATCATCCATGAGCCTTTAGCCTCCAGGCTAAACAACCCCAGCTCCCTCAGCCTCTCCTCATAGGGCTGTGTTCTGGGCCCCTCACCAGCTTTGTTGCCCTTCTCTGGCCACACTGTTCCTGATCCAAGCCAGGATGCCATTGGCTCTCTTGGCCACCTGGGCACACTGCTGGCTCACGTTCAGCCTACTATCTACCATCTAACTACTATCTACTTTCTAACTTGGTCTTACTTCACCTTAAAGTAAGTTTCCCTAAATTTGCTTCAAGAAGAAGTAGTTTTTGCTTTAAACTTGTCCATCCATCTCAAAGGTTTAAGTATTGCTTAAGGTAGGTTGCTTAAAAGTGATTTGAAGATGTTAGGCACTTTAATTTTTAACTTGGTCTTTTGTCACCAGATTTTCTGTCTAGGTAAGCAATGGGCCTACATTTTTTTCATTTTTCTTTTGCTGTGCATCTACCCATAGAATCACTTCTTGTCTTTCAAATCCTACAACAGATGAAACTCCAGATGGATTTTTCAAACCACATCCCTGTGCACTTGAACACTACTCAAAGATGAAAATATATGTGCATATATGCATACATATACAATAACACTTTCCCAAACTTTAACAGTGATTAATTTAAAAGTGTAACTAAACAATTACAGGAATGGATAACCAGACATCTGTGGGTTTTTTGTTGTTTGGGTTTTTTTTCTTACTGTGTTCATATTTGCATATCATACATGTATATTGTTACCATATTATTCATTCTGTATATATTTTTTCTCTATTAACACTGATGATAGTAGAATGTGTTAAGTATATTGAGGAAAGGTATTTACTTGTAAATCTAGGTTAGAGTTCAATCTGATAATGCTTCTAGGTAATAGAATCATAGAACCATAAAATCAATCAGGTTGGAAGAGACCTCCAAGATCATCCACTCCAACCCATCACCCAGCCCTATCCAGCCAACTGCACCATGGCACTAAGTGCCTCAGCCAGGCTTTTCTTGAACACTTCCAGGGATGGAGGCTCCACCACCTCCCTGGGCAGCCCATTCCAATGCCAATCATTATCTCTGTGAAGAACTTCCTCCTGACATCCAGCCTAGACCTCCCCCGGCATTACTTGAGACTGTGCCCCCTTGTTCTGTTGCTGGTTGCCTGGCAGAAGAGACCAACCCCCACCTGGCTACAGCCTCCCTTCACATGTTAGAGGGATTACTTTTATTCAACCTTGACAAATGAATTATCTCTTTTAGAAACTTGCACACGGCAGACCAACTTAATGTACTCTGTAAGCTGAGGCAATGTAAACCTTTACACATACTTTCTGCTTGTATACAAATGATAAACCCCCAAAGAGTATTAAACTGGAATAGAAAATACCACCCACTTTGCATGGAATTGTGGTTGTGATACCCTAGGGGAACTACTTTGTGAGAAGTGGATTTGGTCAGAGCTATGTCCCTTTGTGCCTTCACAAAACAATCCTAAGGATTTTCTGATGGATTAAAGGGATTTCTAGATGACTATATGGTAATCCTATAAGACTCAATCACATGTTACATTGTCCTGCAGGATTTGTGAAGGACTGAAATATAATATTGTAAGACCTGTAATGCTTCCTTCAGAAATGCAAGTCTGACTCAGTAGATATTCTGATGAGTACAAGTCACAGAACACATGGGACAATATATACATATAGCTGCTATAGTACTTAAAACACCTTTGTTTTATTATTCATGCGTAATTTATTTTTTATTAAAGGCCAATGCAATGCATTTAACCTCTCAGTCAATTTTCTTCTTGTTATTGCAATTAAAGTAATACAAGTTTTATAGATATTCTGTGGTATATCATTTTACTTTTTAAACAGCAGTCAAAACATTGTTTTCCATCTTAAATTCAGACATAATTTTATCATGAATGACAGAATTATCTAACTTTATTACACATAAATATAATCAAATATAGTCTTAGGTTTAGATAGACATAGATGTGACAAAGTGATGAAGAAATATGAACTTTTAAGCATTCTCTCCATTATTGGAGAGATACCAGTGATAGTCCAAATTGAATTTTGTGTGTGTATATACATGTGTGTGTGTGTGTGTGTGTAATAGAACAAGGGGACAGTCTCAAGTTGTGCCAGGTGAGGTCTAAGCTGGATGTTAAGGGGAAGTTCTCCACAGAGATAATGATTGGCATTGGAATGGGCTGCCCAGGGAGGTGGTGGAGTCACCATCTCTGGAGGTGTTCAAGAAAAGCCTGGCTGAGGCACTTATTGCCATGGTCTAGTTGGCTGGATAGGGTTGGGTGATGGGTTGGAGTGGATGATGTTGGAGGTCTCTTCCAACCTGTATGATTCTATGTTTCTGTGATTCAATACCAGTTCTCAGTCTTGGAGGTCTCTGGATGATGGATCTCTGGATGATCTTGGAGGTCTCTTCCAACTTAGTTGATTCTCTGATTCTATGGTATATATATATATATATATATATATATATATATACAATGCTAGCACTATAATATAAAACAAGACAGCTACAGTTAGGACTCTTACTTCTTAAAGGACATAATATTGTCATTGCCTTTAGATAACTCGATAACTCCAGACATGCTGGAGGACAGGGATGCCATCCAGAGGGACCTGGACAGGATGGAGAGGTGGGCACAAGCCAACCTCATGAAGTTCAACAATATCAAGTGCAAGGTCCTGCAGCTGAGTTGAGGCAATCCCAAGTATAAATCCAGGCTGGGCAGTGGCTGCCTGGAGAGCAGCCCTGACGAGAGGGACTTGGGGGTGCTGTTGGACAAGAAGCTCAACATGAGCCAGCAGTGTGCACTTGCAGCCTGGAGGACCAATCAGATCCTGGGCTGCATGAGGAGAAGTGTGGCCAGCTGGTCGAGGGAGGTGATTCTCCCCTTCTACTCTACTCTGGTGAGAGTGCACTTGGAGTACTTCATCCATCTCTGGAGCCCCTATTAAAAGAGGGATGTGGAGATACTGGAGCGTGTCCAGAGAAGGGCCACGAGGATGATCAGGGCTGCAGCACCTCTCTTATGAGGACAGACTGAAAGAGTTGGGGCTGTTCAGTCTGGAGGAGAGGAGGCTCCTAGGTGACCTTCTTGTGGCTGGGACTACTAAAAGCTGGGGAGGAACTTCTTAGGCTCTCAGGGAGTGACAGGACTACGGAGATTGGAGCAAGGCTGGAGATGGGTAGGTTCAGGCTGGATGTGAGGATGAAGTTGTTCAGCATGAGAGTGGTGAGAACCTGGAATAGGTTGCCCAGGGAGGTGTTTAAGGCCAGGCTGGATGAGGCTGTGGGCAGCCTGCTCTAGGGTAGGGTGTCTCTGCCCATGGCATGGGGGTTGGAACTAGATGATCCTTGTGGTCCCTTCCAGCCCTGACTGATTCTGTGAGTCTGTGAACTTATTTATTTATTTAGTAGAGGTAATCGGCATAGTCCCTCCAATAAGGGAAATATATTTAGGATTAACTTTTCTCCCCTGTGAAGACATTTAAATTTCTATGACTATGAGAGCTCTCTACCTTTGGGGTAGATGGATAAACTACTATTATAGTCAATGAAGGTGTAGTTAGAACTTCAAATGGAGTCTAGAGAGTTGTTAATTTTATACTACATTTAGTGAGATGAACAGCTATCTTGACTGCAAAAAAAAATGTATTCACTGCATTTATTAGTTAAAGGTAGGTATCTAGAGTAATTTGAAACAGCCTAGAGAATCTAAGTGATACTCAGCAGGAATACATGGCATAGGCGACCATTTACGCTTCTCGAGTGAAAGCCATAGGCTAGGTAGCCCCACCTCTCTGGGCAAGTTGTTCCAGTGTTTCACTGTCTGAAGTGTAGAAAAACAAAAATAAAATTAAAAATCTTCCTAATTTACAGGATCACAAAAATCACTGAAACATCCTGGTTGAGAAAGACTTTCATGATTATCAAGTCCAACTGCTATCCTTACTCTGCAAAGTTCACCCTTAAACCATATCCTCAAGCACCATATCCAAATGACTTTTAAACACATCCAGGGTTGGTGACTCAGCCACCTCCCTGGGCAGCCAATGCCTGACCACTCTTTCCATGAAAAAATGTTTCCTAATGTCCAATCTAAACCTACCCAGTCACATCTTGAGGCCATTCACCATTTACCTGTGAGAAGAGACCAGCAGCAGCCTCTCCACTACATCTTTTCAGGTAGCTGTGGACAAGGATGAGGTCTTCCTTCAGCCTCCTCCTTTTCAAACTAAACAGCCC
>WAAF01012762.1:3585-24110 GCA_013400475.1 Tricholaema leucomelas
CTCCCATATCAGGATTATATATATATATATATATGTATGTGACATACATGTGTATCTCTCTCTCCATACATATACATACCTAGCACAGATATAGATGTAGAAAAAGACAGTTGGTTGTGAAAAAGCTTTAGAGTTCTGTATTTAGCTCACCAGTATAAACAACCATACCAGGCTTTATATGATAGGGTTATTTATTCTGCTATAATGAGATCCTTTGCAGTTTTGCACAGCTGTGCTAGTTTGAGTCTAGCTGGGATATTTCGGTGAGAATTAGATTATAGGATGTGAAAAGGAAACAATGGTGAAGTCTACTGCACTCATAGGCTTGCTGGGATGTATACAAACAAGAACACAAAACATAGATAAAACAGAGTCTCTCTCTGTCTTTGAGGCTGCACTTCTCTCTCTCTAACCTGCCATCTGCATGACTAATCCTTCTGCTTCCTAATCCCCATGGCCGACCCTCCAAACTCACCTTGAATGTAAGGCAAAGTTTGGGGTAAGGTAGAGGGGTGGGAAGAAGGTGGAAGGGTGTTTGGGAGCCCCTCCTGGGGACTCAGGTTTCTGGGAGGGCTGTTGTGTTTCTGTATTACCTTTTAACTTGCATATTTCTGTCTACAGCTGTATATATTCTAAATATTTGCTTGTATATTGTGCTAAGCTGTAAATATAAAGCTTCACTCAATTTCCAGCTCAGCTGAGTCTAGTCTGGGTGATGTTTTTAAGTGTGGGCGGGCAGGTAACACCCAACCCATCACAGCAGTTACACTAAATAACATGTACCACACATTTTTGATCTACAAGGCACAGTAAAGCATAAGTTTGCAGGTAAATCGTAAACTCATTTGAATATTCTTTGATTTCTCACATAAGCTCTTCAATTATTAATCAATATTTATAATACACTTTATTAGTCTTGATTGCTGTGATTAAGTATCACATACTTAAATTTGCATCACAGATACGAGAATACTTTAAGTCCCAATGCCTATGTGGTGGAGTCATGCAAGAGAAACCCTGTTGTGGCAGGTCTGCAAGATGTTAGCTAGTAGGACTGTGATAAATGTGTTGCTATAGCTTTTCTCTTAAGTGACTTACATGTCACTCACTCTTTGTGACAATCTGCAGGTATTCTGGGCACAGTCAGTTACGTTTTCTAACAATCCACTTAGTTCCTTTAACATCTAAAAGGTGCTGTACACCCAACCTTGTTGAATTAAGTCCTTCACTCCGCTGAAGATAACGAGAAAAAGTATCTTCAGTGTGTGACAGTCCCAATCAGTGCTTTCAGGAGCAGGAAGCTTAACTGAGAACTACTGTGTAGCAGTTGCAATCTTTGTGGTGCTCTGTGTGATCTGCTGCTTATTAAGCCATGTAGACAAACACAGAATTTAACCTCAGGGACCTGATAAATGAAAAGATATGGCAATAAGTGTGACAAATTCCTTTTGACAAAGTTTCTGTATTCTGATACACGTTAACAAACTATTAAACTGGTCAAACCCTATGTAACTCAGTAGTTAAAAAAAAAACTGTGATTGTTGACCTCAGACATCAAGTGTCACATTCTGCTTTGATTTATCCTTTTTTCCCCCCCTCTTTTCCCCTTTGTTCATTATTTTCCACTCTGAAGCATGGCTTAATAGTTACACAGAATTGTTACTCCTGTTTCTTTGCTCAGAGAAGATGCAGTGACATTTGCACAGTAGAAAACAGTTTTAATTCAAAATTAAAACCTTTTTATTGTCATAAATGATAGCAGATCAGTTGATTTCATCATCAGCCTTTAGAGTAACATGATTTTCCACTCTGTTTCTGCCATATGCCTGTTGATAGCGGATTTCAGAAGTATAAAACAATTACTGTTCTTTTTCTTTGTAGAAATGCTGCATGCTTTAATGCAAAGAGCACATAATGGATTTTACAATATATTAATCATCACTTCTAATTAAGACATCTGCTTATGAAGTTTTTGCATTAATATTTCTAATCTTTTATGATTTACTAGTAATTGCTTAGTTCTTGACTTCAGCATTTCCCCTCCACAACTGTAAGACAGTCTTAGATTTTTGAATCATTCTTCCGTCATCTGTCAGCTGGACTCCACTATGTCCTTTCATTTTTTTTCACTTTCAAATTGAATTTGGATAGAATTAGTCATGAGAACACCTTTCCAATGTCAAATATAAGATACATGCCTTTGGAGTCCATATGGCAAAAGCACAAAATGAAGGACAGTAAATTATTGCCAAATAGATGTCAAATTAATTTAACTGTACACGCCTTTTTGACTTCATTTTCATGAAGAATTTTCTTCAAGCAGTGCAAAGTTCATACAAAAGCTAAGCTGAGATGGAATGGATTAAAAAAATATTTTAATGAAACAAGATTTATCATGATTACTTTCATCAAAACATTAGACATTATGGTCTAAGAAAATAAAATTCTCATAGTTTTTGGTACAGTGCCTTAGAAGGCCACAGCAGAACCAATGAAAAAACAATATTCACTTAGAGCTGGCCCAAAGAAGACAACATAATTAAAACTTTTAAAATGTTTTCATAAATTCATTCTCCACTACACCCACAACAGTTTCACTGACAATAAGGCTATAATCAAAGTCTTGCTAAGCAGGCTACAAAATCTTAACCTTATTCCTTTTCTTCTTCTGGCTTTCCATGACAATTATCAGACTGGCATTTGTCAAGCTGACATCTGTTTTATTGGCCTAGATCACACATGGCAGCTAATTCTGCTGTGTTCTTGTTTGGCTGAGTTTAATCCGTTGGAATTCAGGAGTCAGCCAAACTCAGTATACTGTATGCAATGGAAAAGAAGGCTGCATATGAAAGCTATAACAGAAGTACATTAGTGACTCTGTAACAGAAGTACATTAGTGACTCTTCATGATTTAGGCATAAAGTCGGCCAAGAAAATGTTCTCCTAGTCCTTTCTCTTATGCCTCTGTCTTGAAAGTTGTGGTTTAGTTGCTTTCTAAAATGTCTTTGATTCTACTGTGTCTTAGAACTGAACCTGTAGTCACAAATTCCATGTATCCAGTCATGAATGTGAGGTTTGCTATTTAAAAAAACAATTGGTGTTTGCTCTTCAAACTCTACTCTGCAAATTTTGCAGAAATATGTGGGGGTATTTTAATGAAGGGGTGGATATTCTCTTAGTCTGACAACTATCTCATGAAAAACTCTGTTGTAGTACTAACAGTACAGATAAAGCCATGGCAAGCCTCTTCTGAATTGCCTGAAATAAATGTATCTTCAGCATTTCACCACTGAAACCTCCAAGATTTCTTTCATCCAAGCAAGACCTTTCCACCTGCATAGCTGCACACAGACTTCTTTAGAATTTCCTTGCTAAGTAATTGTAATAATATATATCAGTCTTGTTTCTGTTTGTTCTTTTGACCAGATAAGATTTTCTCCATAACACAAAGAACTTTGTTCCATTGCTGCAGTGCCAGTGGAACTGTTGTTCTACAAAGTAAAGAGCACCGGTGAGAAACTACAGCCAGTATCCAGAGGTAACCTTTATGCTGTGCTGAGAACTGTCTTGACGACCACCATCTGCATAGACCATGTGCCATCTGCGGGCACATAGCCTTTTGCTTCCGTTAAGAGGCTTTCCAGTATATAATGCAAACAAAGCTTACATTAGCAAAGAAGCTCTGAAGCTTCTTTAATGGAAGAACTATCTTGTGCCATTTAGCTAGCTGTGCATGCAAACTTCTTAGAGACATTTTTGGACTATAAAACTTTATTTATTACCTGCACTGCACGTGAGGGCAAGCGCCTTCAGTGGTAAAAGAGCGGAGTTCTAGCATGATCTGTAATAACCTTTGTTGTTTGTTTCAGTTTTTTTTCTCTATTGATACATTTTTCACTAAAGTGAGTAATGTTAGTTGATAGGTGGTGCTGTGTGAGAAGAGCAAAGTGTTGAAGTCTATGACTTTCCTATGCACTGGAACACATGCACAAACAAGAACGGCTGTGCAACAAATAGGAACTACTTACGGTTTTATGGCTTATGATTCACATGTTAAATGTGCAGTAAGAACAATGGTTGCAGTTCTGAAAACTTGCAAGTGACAATGGTCTTCAGTGTTGATTAAATTCTGAAAAGTGTTGAAGGATACCCTTGGATATTTATTTTTTGGTGAAGTATGTCAATAAAATTTAACAATCATGATTAGTACATAACGCTTGAATACGATCAAGTATAGGACGCCAAGATTTCAATCATATTTCCAGATGACAACAGTGCATTGCCCTGCCTTGATCTTTCCCCTGGGTTTGGCTAGGACAGGGTTAACTCTCTTACAAGAAGTTGAGAGGGAACACACCCACGACAGCCAAAGGAACCAGCTAATGGGGTATTCGACATCTTATGAACTACATAAGATGGGAGCCCTGGCCTGGGCAGGTGTGCAGGTTTTTCGTGTGTGCTGTGTTGGGTGAGATCATCATGTTTTCTATCACTTTCTTCACGTATTACTTCATTAGTATTACAGTTATTCCTGTCCTTTCTTCTTTTCTGTGTTATTCTATTAAACTCTCCTCACCTCAACCCGTGGCATTTTGCTTTTTGCTTCTGACTTTCCATCTCACCAGGGGTTGGGCAGCACAGGCAGCTGCATGGGTCTCAGCTGCCAGTTGGGTCTAAACCTTTAACTTGATTTTCTTCAATTAACTGTAGACAGGCAGTAGAAAGAATATCCTGCTAGGTGTCCATCTCACACAACAAGCAAGAAACAAAAGATTCACTCACTACTCACTAGTATATTACTACAAAACAAATAATCACATATACTTGCAAACACCTATTTCTGGTCATATGTTATTTTGAATTCAGTATTTACCCTGCAGTTGTCCCTTTCTTGGTTATCTGTGGGGTGTTTTTTATTTTGTTCAGTTGTTGTTTTTTTTTGCTTTGTTTCAAAATTATTTTTTCCATTATTTTGTTTGAGGTTTTTAACCTCCTGTTTTGAAAATACTGCTTTAAAGGACACACTAATATTCTACATCATCAGCTGCCAGTACTCAGTGTAGAGAAATCATTCTGAAAAGTTAACTTTTAGCAAAAATACCTCAGCATGGGCATTTGAACAACAAGCAACACACATTAAAAAAGTAATTTTTAAGTATGACAAGGTCAAACAGGATTATTATTTACCTCAATTGGTTTCAACCCTGTCATGTCATCATAGGAGATGCACAAATGCTGAAATAACAGCCTGCTCATGTAACATAATCTGTATATGTGCAGTGTATCTGCTCAATCCAAGGCTTTTTGCAGGACTGAAGAGCAATCTTTAGCTACATTCATATATCCACCCTATCTGATGCTTTTTTTGTCTTCTACTTCAGTTTTGCAGTATCTTACACTGTAATCTTTCTTGCACCTATGAGCTTTTTTTCTTCACCAATAATACCAAAATTGAAGGTTTTGTAAGATAGTGACTTGCTAACAAAGTAAGACTGAACAATAACTTTCAAAAGTCTTTTTAAAAGGTTCTTAAAATAATGTTTTTTAATTTGGAGACTGTGGAGGAACTGAAGTGGATGGCAAAAAGGACACAGCCTCTCTTGCTTTGTTTTTATTCCTTTTTTTTTTTCAGTTTCTCTTACTGACTCAACATTTATAGACATATCAGTGCAATGAGCTTTACTGCAGAAAGGCAAGAAATTGTACATAGGACCTTGACTGGGTAGAAGCAAACGTTTTTTAGTTAGCCTTTAAAAATGAGAATATAAAAAATATTTTAACTCCATAGACATCATTTTAGAGCTGTTTAAACTGTGTCAACAAACAGATTCCTCCTAATTAGACATTTAGCAAACATAAACAGAAGTATTCATAAAGACAAGCAAATGTAAACCTGAATGGCAACACACTGTATATAAATTATTATCTATACATATGGAGGGAACACTACAGCGAACTTGGCAGTGGAATCTGTTGTCTCAAGGCAGTTACAAGTTTTCTCATTCCATTTACATTTTTTAAGTTCTCCTACCTTGTAATTCTTAGTATCAAAACTCTTAAAAAAATTAAATCGTGATATGTCAATATGAGGCCAGGAGGTCTTTTGTTTTCTTGTGGAAGTTTTCCTTAGTGTGCTTAATTTCTGAAGTCTCCAGACTAACACCTAAATAGTTATGTGCAGAAGAGGTCTTGCCTAATCTGTGAGTTGAAGCTCTTGCGATTGCTCAGCCAGACAAGCTGTCTTTCAAACAAATTTAAATGGAAGCAACTCTGAAAGCTATTGACATTTTTTATTTAAAACAACAGCAGTTTCTGAAGAACCATATGCAAAAAGAGATACATATAATTCCTGGACACAACAGAAATTCTGAAGACGTCTCTGGATAATATCCTCCCCAAAACCTGTCTAAAATTCATTACTGTATTTTGTGTTACAGCATTTTCTTTTTTTATACAAGGATCTCAGAGTTACTCCTTTGAACATCTGAAAACATGAAGTTACTGAGGCTTAGTATTATCACAGTAAAGTAAGCATGCATATTATCTCTAGCTGGTAGAGTGGAAAATGAGGGTTAGAGAAGTGAAGGAGTTGCCAGACAGTTTAATAAAAAGAGTATCAAGAATCTTCATTTAATTGCTCAGTTCTAGCCAGCTGAAGATATTCACACACACAAATAAATATTGAATCAGGTTCAAATGCAGCCATTTCATCATGCTCTCTTCCATAAGATTATTTCTTTCTCTTAGGAACAAAACAAAGCAAAAAAAAAACCCCATACACAAAACCAACCAACCAACTAAACAAACCTCCAGCAAAAACTCCCAGCCCCCTCATGTACGCAATACATGCACAGGGTCTTTCACAAGTAAATATATCCAAGAGGGGGAAAAAAAAGCTGTTAGAGAAATTGCCTGGAAAGATCTTGTTTTACTCAAGAATATAGAATATTTGCAATCAAATTATGAATATAGTACTCTACAAAGAACTCAGTGATTCTCTGTACTAGTATTACTTATGCCTTTGGTATCTACTCCTCTCACATGGAAATTAGTCTAAGATTTTGTTCTGTATCACTCTTTGACACTTTACAGTATCGGGGATTACAATAAAAGATGAGAGAACGTGTTATTAATTTCAGATAAATGAGGCTGGGATTCCTTCTAAGTAAATTTTTGGCAACATATTTTTATAGGATCAAAGAGATGTTAATCACAGAAGAAAGCATGATGCTTTCAGGTCCTGAAAATCACCTTTCTAGGGATACCTGTGATAAGGAAAAAAGAAGCTGTATTTTTATACAGTCCTTTTAACAAAACACTGAAGATTATTTAAATACAGACCAACCATAGGATTATATATTTTTCTGACCGGCTTCTTTTAATCAAGTTCTACTGCAATGTTAACACAGGGTTCAAAACCACACACTTTTATAAAATGTAGACAAAAGAGCTTTGAAATGTGGCTATGATTTGCAGTATGTATCTGTTTTATTCTAAGGAGGTCTTTTCATAATTCTCTGGGGTTTAAGAGAAAAAAAAACCCAATGGATTTTGCTTGTTTAACTCACATTAAGGCACTGGAGTCAGTGTCAGAAAAAAAGACTGATTGGATCCCATCAGTTAGTTTTACTTCTGAAGCACTATTCAAATTTATACAACTATAGGAAAACTGTAGAGATACTGTTGTTATTTTCTGTGTTTCATGAGGTGTATTGAATGGCAAAGAAAAATCACTTACACTATTTTAATACCACATTGTAATTACAGAAGTAATTTTTATCTGTTTATGATAACAAGTATTGATGAACAACGACAGAAAACACTGTATTTTTAAAGGAAATTCACAAAGAAAGAGAATCTACATTATTATCAGTTATTTTTCCAAGACAAAATTGAGGTATGTGATCAATCAGGATAGTAATTGCAGCACAACATAATGATACGCTGAAATTCTGATCAACTCCTAAGAAATGCTGGACCGTGTGTATTAAAGACTCATTTATGCTGTGAAGCTGGAGATTCAGGAGTACTTAGAGGCTTGTCAGAGGCAGTTTCAAACTGTTACTGTGCATGCACACTATTCCGACTAAGCACTGCATTCAAAATAGTTTAAGTGGCACTGAATGACTTGTTAACAGTCTTTGCCTTTCTGCCAAATTAATGATAATGCAGAGGCCCATTGGTATACAGAAGCTGTTTACAACTACAATATTAATAATTGTTTAGTCATGTAATGACAGGAATGAGTGGACTAGAGAGCTGGCATAGTTCTGGGTGTTGGGGGTAGTTGATAGGTTCGTATGAATTGGTTATTACACAACAAAAAGCTCAATGTCTGTTCATTAGAATATTATTTCTCACTTGCCGAACTAACATTTCTTGAGTCCAAAAGATTTATGTCTTTGTATTGTTTCTAAACTATTAAAATACAGCTGCCAAATGTTTGCTGGCTACGTAAAGCACAAAATAGTGAATCTTCCTCCTATTTTTTTTTTTTGCATTAATGGTTTGACTAATTTTCACAGCTTCATATGCATTAAAGAACAAAACCCAGTCCTGCAAGGACATTTTATACACTAACCTGTGACTCTCTTATTTAAAGGTGTTTGAAGTCATACGAACCAACCCATCCTTCTTTCTGTGTGATGTTTCTCATAAGACATAAACAAAGAGAGAAAAAACAAAATTAAGCATTCCTTACAAATGTAACTGAGGATATTATTTGGGAAAAAATAGTGTTACTTATTCTGCTTCCTGACACGGCAGTGATTTCCACATGTGCTGGACTAAAAAGACTAAGGAAACACTAGATGCACCCATGCCAATTCAAAGAACTCGTTTCAAAGACAGCAAAAAAAATTATAAACGATGGGGTTATTTTAATGAGACGAAATTAAAGAGGTTTGGTTTATGGTGCCCGTTATACCTGGTGTATTTGCCTGATGCACTTCATATCCTACGAGGGCTGATCCAGAGATCAACATCCTATAAACAGAGCTGAAGGAGACCATAAGGAGACAAAATCCAGACATGCTTTTAGGCCTTTGATAATAGAGATTTGAAAATGGCACCGGTCTGTTGGTTAAATAAATATATAAATAAACCCAGAAAATCAAGGAACTCTAATGTTTCTTTTTAAGATCAGTCAGCGCTCCCTCGCTTCAATCAGTTCTCATTGGGAGGGCAAAGAGGAGAAATCCCACTGTCCTCAGGCAAAAAAACAGACAGATTAGGTGGTGCCAAAGAAGAAGTTTAACCTGTAACCTCCTTCGGTGTGGTTAAATGGTTAAAAGCCATTTTAAAAACAACAGGAAAAATAAACGAGAAGCCGAGACTCCCCGGCTCCACGTTCGCAACACCCCGAAGCGCAGGACGCGGGTTCCACGCCCGCTGTGCCCGCGGGCGGCGGCTGCCGCCCACTCGTCTCTCCGCACTCACCGCCCTGCGGCGCAGGCCTCCGCCACTGGGGGGAGTCGGGGCGCTTCCGAACGCAGCGCAGCTCAGCGCGGCGCGGCCCGCCCTAGCCCAGCTCCGCGGGCCAAAGCGGCGGCGGGACGCCGCACAGGCCGCCGTCACCGCGGCAACGGCAGCGAGGTGGCGGGGCGGGGGCGCTGGGAACGCCCTCTACCCCCAGAAGGAGGCTCTGGGCGCTAGTACGTCCCGTCCCGCCCTTTCCCTTCCCCCTCCCGCAAGCGGCGCTCACCTGCCCGCCCTGCGCAGGCCCCAGGTTGCCAGCGGCAATTGGATGGCGGCGGGCGGTGCCTCACCACTGCCTCTTTCTCGGAGCTGATGTGTTTTGGCGGCGAAGCGCCGACCCCGGTACCCACCACCCACCTTTCCCCGCCGTCGATAGCAAAGGTGCGGGCGGTGAGTGTTTCCTGTAGAAAGGGATGAAAGGCCAAGCAGGGCAGAGCGGCATGTCCTTCCCGGCTGCAGAACAGCCGGTCAGGTTTCGCTGGCTCACGCAACGCCTGAGCATACGGCTGCAGTTTGCAAGCGATGCAGCCGATCTCGCCGCGCAGCCGCTGCCGGCATACGAGCCGAGATCTGCCACGGGGAAGTGTAAGGAAGGAATTTTTCAGGATTGAATTACTCGGCGTGCTGTTTTCCGTGGTAGACGGAAACTCGCCCATACGCCGCTCGCGAAGACCCTATCATAGAGTCCGGCGTTGAAATGGTTACTTTTAGCACTAAGGCTGCACAGGAACCACTTCAATGTCTTAGTAATTCAATTAGTCAGGTTTCCAGAAGGTGGGGTTACGGTTTGGGTTTTTTTTGGGTTGGTTTTTTTTTCGGTATGGAGGAGGAGAAGCCTGGGAGTACGCCTCCTTTCTCGTGTTGCAAGCCAATCAGGTCGATGTGTTAAAAAAAAAAAATAGAAAAAAAGGCAATCTGTAAGCAAACAGCAGGCTGTGACCTGACTGGCTGCGCCGGCAAACTCCCCCCCACCTCCCAAGTAAACTGCATGCAAAAATCCCACATGATCAAGTAGCAGCGCCCGTATTCCGAGCTGGCTGCTTGCACCTCCTCCTCGCCTTCATCCCTCACGCACACCGGCGCCAGATCTCGCCTCGGACACACGCCTGTGCATGTATGTAATGTATGTAATGTATGTATGCGTGTGTAACTTCTGTATACCGCGTATGTATCTCTGCGGCTGCCTATCGTGCACACGCATGCACCAAGACAACCCAGCACGCCAGGCTTCTAGCTTTTCCAGGTTACTGATGTCGGATTTACACGCAGTGAAGGGACCGGTCATTGCAAAAAGGGGCGTGACTGTTTAAACATTTTTTTTCCTCCCATAAAGCGATTTTATTTTTTTTCCCCCAAAACTCACTTTTGCCCCTCCAATCCTCGTCTCTCTTTACGATCCCTCCCTGTCTGCCGCTGCATTCAAGTTTATTTATTTTCCCGCTGGCGTGGTCTATTTTTCCTTGCTGTTGTTGCTGCTGCTTCAGAGGGAAAGGGGAGCAGCTGTTGGGCAAGACCAAGAAGAATTGGGGTGGTTTTTTTTTCCAGTCTCCTTATGTAGTCATCTGAGGGGTGGATTCTTTTTCTGTCACCCCCTCCCTGCTCTTTCAAACTGTTTTGTCCTTCCGCAGAAGTTGATGTTCCCGGGACTGGACCCTGCTTTATCACAGGGAGGCTCCTGGGGGCTGAAGCAGATTTCCGCAAATCGCCGTATCGCGCCGTGCATTCCCCGAGCAGGAGAGGCCAGCGAAGACCTGCATCATCTGAGGAGTTTGCAGGCTTGGTTTTCCACTTCTCCGAGATTTTGCTTTTTTCACGCTTTCTCATAAAACAGTTTGGTGTTGATTTTTTTTTTTGTCGTTGTTTTTGTTTTCAATTTCCACCTCCTTGGTTTACACGCCGCAGTGTTTCTTGGATTGGCCTTATTTTTTTTTTTTTTTTCCCTTCCTCCCCTCCCCCCCCCCCTTATTTTTTTTTGTCCTCTGCCTTTGCTGTTGCTCAGTCCTTGGTGCATCCACAGCCCAGGAGCAGAAAGGACAAGAAAACCACTCCAGTCTTCTTCAAGACACTCTGTGCTGCAGAACAGGCTCCCCAACTCCATCAGAGCAGCAAACAAACTCCTCAGGGCTTTTGTCCGCACCCCCAACCCCCCCTTTTTTTTTCTCTTTTTTTTTTTTTTTCTCCCCATTTTAACTGTTTTTGATTTGCTGAGGGGCGGAGGTCCAGGAAGGAAGACAAAAACTTTGTAGTCTAAGATCTGCTGGGACTTCTTACACCTCTCCCAGCCGCTGGCCTTTAGTGTACTGCCAGGACCGGTTGTGGGCTTCCAGCGGAAAGCCGTCCACTGCGCTCTTCTCCCTCCTCTGCCGCTCGCTCCCTCTATCCCTGCGACCCCCGGCCGCCCCCAAGGCGCGGGGTCGCGCCGCCAGTTCAGCTGGGGGGGGCCGCTCGTACAGAGAGGAGAAGAGACGTCCCTCGCTCGCTCGCCGCGCCGGCGGGCTGGTGTTTGTTGTGCCGTGGGTTCCTTACGGGACTGCCTGTGAATGAGCACCGCCCGTCAGTTGCCGCCGCCTCCTGCCTCGGCCCCTACCTACCCCTGCCGGGGTGAGGCTCCCTGAGGGACTGCGGATCGCGCCTCCCTGCAAGTTGCCTATCTGCGCCGGCAAGCGTCCTCCGCTCGCTGCGGCGCGGCAGGCTGCGGAGCCCACTCGCCTCTGTGCCTCACTTTTTAGCTTTTTTGCCCTTTTTTTTTTTTTTTTTAAATTTTCCCCCTCCACCTCCCGGCCCGGCTCGGTCCCGTCTGCTGCTTTTCCCCCACTCCTTTTTTTTTTTTTTTTTTTTTTTTTTTTCCCCCTCCTCCTCCCGGCCCGGCTCGGTCCCTTCTGCTGCTTTTCCCCCCCTCCTTTTTTTTTTTTTTTTTTTTTTAATTTTCCCCCTCCCTTTCTCCCTCTTCGCCCTTTCTTAATTTTTTCCGCATCCCGTCTCGCCGGCAGCCGGGCACGATGCCGCACGTGGAAATGCTGCTGCTGGCGGCCGCGGCGCTGTGGGTGTGCGTGCGCGGGCAGGAGCCCGGCGCCAAGGCGGTGGCCGACCGCTACGCCGTCTACTGGAACAGCACCAATCCCAGGTACGCGGCGCGGCGGCGGTCGCACACCGGGCGGCGGAGGGTGGGGGTCTCGGCGCGGTAGGGAGGCGGGCGGAGAGCGGCGCCCCAGCCACCGCTGGCGGCTCGTTCCTGGCGCATGCAGAAAATACCCTGGCTGCAAAATGAAAATGAAAAATAGAGTTTTTGCTACAGAGAGAGTCAGCGGGGCGGGTGCTGGTAGCGTTTTCCTTCTCTTGCCTCTTCCACTCTCGTAGTGCTGCAGCAAGCTTGGCCGCCCCTGGTCCGCAGGCGCCAGTCGGGTGTGCCCTCGGTGCTGCGCTGGTGCCCCTGTATGCGGCCCAACTCACTCCTGCGGCCGAGATCGCTCCTGAAGTTTGGGTGCGGTGCGGAGGGGTGCAGGTAGCGGCCTATCGCTTGTGCCCTGGGGAACTCTTTATGCACGTGGGGTGCGGCCCCGAGCCGCATTCCGGTAGCGGAGAGCTGCCCTGAAGGCGGGGGTCTCTCTCCGTTCATCATCTCCATGGATGAGCGGAGTGGGGCGACCGGCCTCGGCCCCGGGCCGGGATTGTTGTTGGGGGGTGGCCGCGCCGGAGGGGTAACTTTCACCCCGCTCTGCTTGCCCAGCGGGGGCCTCTCACGGGCAGGCCAGGTGTAACCGTGAGGAAGCGAGGTAGGTACGCCGTCCCAGGCCGAGGTTATACCGGTGCCACCGGGGACGGCATGGCGCATCGTCGGAGTCGCCCGTCGAACCTAAGTGGTGCTGACACAGGCTCCCAGCTCCCTGCGCGCCAGGCTTTGCTGACATCAGGCTTTGCTCGCAGTTCAGCGACCCTTCTACTAAAAAGGGAGATCTTACTTAGTTTTTCTGGAGTTCTCCCTCATGTTTAGCATGAGAAAATTTCGGTCTTGCTCCAAATGGTATACATATGTTTGAGTGAAAAGTCACTCGGGTGTAAAATTCTTTGCCTTGTTCAAAGTTCGTGTGAGCAGATTTAACTTTTTTGGTTTTTTAAACCTGTCAAGCTAGTGTAAGTAAATCCGTGGACATTTTATCTTGCGTTATCTCTCTTTTTATGCCTCTGATACTGTTGTTTAGTTTGAGATTATCACATCGATTTTTGTCACAGGTCATGTTTTTTAATAGGTCTGTGTTGCCTGCAGTAAACGCTACTCAGTATTACAAAGTCACTTAAAAGATAGGTGATACAGAAGTTACTGGGCAGAATTTTCAAGTGCTCATAATTAACTCATCTGTTCATCACTTCAGTACTGTGTTCCTGGTGACAACACCTCAGTCATTAATAGTTGGCACAAAAATCTTGAGACAAAGAGAATTTATTAAAAATAACAGTAATGCTAGGAAATTATGAGCATCTGTATTTCTAAATACCTGTGTTTCTTTATTTTGCTCTTCTACACGTGTTACATGGAAAAAAAAACTGCTCAGGGTACCTAAGACAAAAACTAACATCTGACATCACAAATCAAAGAACATGTGTTCAAAAAGAAGCTAGCTTCTCAAAATCACGTTTTATCTTTCCTGTTGTTGATAGGCGAAATGAAATGTTAATTGCTGGGAGGAAAAAAAAAAAAAAGGAAACCAACGACAAACCAAACCAAAAAAACNGTTGAAAGGTTTGACTGAGTACACACACTGATAGCATGACAGTTCAATTATTAAAAAAATAACCTTAGATCATGGATTTTTCACTTTTGTTCTCTGGTGTATGATTTTACACAATAGTTGCACATAGGCAGAGTCGGCTGAAGGTACAAAGAGTGTCCTCCTAGTCAGTAGACATTACACATTTAATACATTTGTAAAAAATTCTAGATTAAGTTTAATCATATTTTATTACTATTAATCAAGTATTTTCTTAGTCTAACATGAAAACATAAGCAGATTGCAAAGAAACTTTCTTTTGTTATTCTTCCGAACACTAGAGGACCAGTTAACTGTAAGGTGTTTCTAAACCTTTTTGAAAACAAACGTCTCTTCTCGTCCAATGTCTACTGCACTCTCACGGTGGAAGTGGGATCTAATATATTTATCTGTGAGTGAAAAATATGAGAAAGAGCAGGATTTGGTTGTATTTCTCTTTTATTCTATACAGTATGCCATTTTTGTATGTTTTCCAAGTTGGCACGATCATTACAGAAAAATAGACACCTCGGTTGTTGGTGTAAGAGACTTCAAAGATAAGAAAGCACTTGGGTTTTGAATTTGTTTTGTCAGAATCTAAGCTGAAGTCAAAATTAATTTTGGTTATCAAATTTTGTAGAGCAGCTAACACTATTGCAGGGGTAACTTTGCAGTGGTTTATCTGCTTCCAGAGACAGACTCAGGAGAGGATCAGTCTGTTTTTTTATGCATGTAGAAGGAAGTAAGGATGCTTTCTTGGTGATAACCATTTCAAATTAAAGAAACCCCAAAACATTGTCATTCTTTAAACACAAATGCCACCATTGTACATAAGCTTACTTCTTTATTGCATTTATTTAGTATTAATAAAGTGCTATAGAACTAATTTATTCACTTAAAAGTGAAACATTGGTAACTATGATAAGTGATTAAAGACAATGTTAAGTTACGGTTTCATCAGATCTTTGGAGAGTTTAGTAATGGTTCCCTCACATAACATTAATGTTCAGGGTTTTAGTGTGAAGCTACAGCAATTCGTTGAGATACATGAGTATCTCATCCTTATTAAAAGACAAATTAGTAACTTACTGAGTGGCCCAATTGATAAGTGCTCTTGGTGTGAGCAACATTTGTTAAAGAAAAGATCCTGAGAATCTATTGGCAAAGTGCATACTACATTTCTTGGTTAGTTGCCAAAGTTCTGCTAGAACAATTTTAAGTGTTTTGTGGTCATTATTGTTAGCGTGTAGTGTAACGGATTTGTGTATTCTCACATAGCCTAAGTCTGTTATTAAAAATGTTTTGAGTATTCCCCCTGTGTTATTTTTTTTATGAATTTAATTATCAACATACATAAAGTGCCATAAATGCTGTAATCCAGTTCCAGATGAGACTGTGTTTAAGTACTGGGATTTTGAAACATAACCAAAAAGTTATTTTAATTCTTTTTTTGGTTAATTGTAATTTGATACTCAACTAAGCTTGAAAACATACTCTAATATTTATTTACTTATTAAATTTCTGTATGCATAGAATTAAGTGTACATAAATCTGAATTACTGCCTTAAAGTTCCTTAGTCTTTCAGCACTGTTAAAATACATGTTCTTAGGTGGGACAGCAAATTATTTTTGCCTAAGAATATTGTTCTGAATTCAACACCTAATATAGTTTGGGAAGAATGTTTTGTAATGAAAACTATTCATGTAATCCTGATTACTGGTATCACTGTATTTAGAATTCAGTCAAAATGTCATGTACCTGGACCAGATTTGGGAGCGATCTGCTTGTGTAATGCTTGCTACTACTTTTGATTTTGTCACAGTTCAAGCTGAACTACTTCTAATTGTTGCTACATTTTTTTGTGGTTACAGGATTATGGTTTGTATTGTGTGGTATTTCTCTATGAAGTTGCTTCAATGAAAGGTTGTGTAGCTTCATAAACTGTTGCTAGTTTCAAGGTGCTTAAAAATACTTGCATTTCTGATCTGGTTTCTAGTCATATGTAAGGCAGTCTCACAAACCCAAGTAATTTTTATGAGGTGTATTACTGACTTTGGCTGTATCTTATATAAGAAAATTGTGTATGAAGTTGCATCCACATATATGATGATATATTTTAGACTTGTGTTTTTATAGGAATAATAAAAATCAAGAAATGAGATGGTAATTAGAGAATTTAGATACTGAAAAATGAGTTAAACTTCAACTGCTGGGTTCCCACAATTTGACATTTCTAAAGAGCTTTTTTAAGATAAAATTGTTTGGAATAGTGAACAAAAACATGAGTGTGTGCTTCTGAAAACTCTCTGTGTAGAGCAGAATTTCACAACCTGGGTGTCTAAACTTAGGTGTATTTTGTAGCTGAGTATTTATTTAGGCACTGATTCAGAAAACACATCCTATTTCCCTGAAGTACATACTGACAGACTTATGTTCTCTTGCAGTTATGTGGATGACTGGATGTGTACATAAGTGCCTCCCTGAACCAGCTAAATTCAAAGACTTAATTTTGAGAATCTTTGAGTGTGGCCGCTTGTGTACACCTGGTAGTTGTCAGGAGTATGCTGCAGGCTGTGTGGATATCTTGATATCCTACCATCCATATATTTGCAGACTTCACCATGACATGTCACTTGTACATGCTGAGCTCACGGCTGTTTTTTGGATTTGGTTTGTCCTGTTTGTTTTCTCTCTAGAAATAGTTTCTGCCTCTGTACAGAGATTAGGGAAACCATGTAAAAATGGCTGGAATGGGAAGAAGGCAGTTACTGTGTGTTAAGATCAGCTAAGAAACTGGGGATGAAGTGGAGCAAAATAAAGAGACGTGCTTTGGTTTTGGTATTCCACATAATCTGTAAGTGTCAAAAGGAAGCACAAGAACTTAAGTACTGTATTGACACACATATACATAACTGTTTGAGATGGTATAGCTTGTATTTTGAGAGAGTTTTATCCAGCAGCTTGCTGTGAGTGGTGAAGAAGTCTGATTTCTTGTAATTGAAAGATCAGTAATAGAGCTTTCAATTCTTTACACCTATTTTGCTTTTAATAGTTTTGCTAACACCTTGTGTCTGCAAAACGATATTTATGTTTGTTTTGGAAGTGGTGTTTTGAAGTGTTCTGTGGAAAAAAAATACACAAAAATGAAGTCGTTTCACTGGCTTCCATCTTCCAGTGAAAGGCATCTTGTTAAGTGGTACGTGGTCTTCATGAAATGCACATACTGCATTCTTTCTGCTGGCACTATATGCTTTTGGAGAGGAACATGAAGATGAGCCTTCCTTTCTCTCCCTTGTTGCTGTGATCTCAGCAATCTACCAGCTTCATGCTGGGCTTAAAAAAGTGATTGAATGCAGTTAGTCCTTCAGGAGTCATGATGTTTGCATTCTCATAGAGAGGCATATTTGATGTGTATGTATTTGTGAGTATGTATACATTTCAATGTATATGTATGTATCTATGCATATATATACATATGTATGTGTGTATGCAGGGAAGTGTGTAAATAGAAGGTCATGTGTAGAGTAAACCAAGAATGTTGTGTGAGGAAAAAAAACCTCTGAGCATGATTTTTTTAAATTAAGGAACACTTTGATGTTTAGAAAATGAACAGCTTTACAAACTAACTCCCAGGTCCCACCTTCCAACTAAGATATTTAATTTTAAAATTTAAAGTAGTAGCAAAAATTTACTTGTAGAATCTGTGTTTTAATTCTTGGCAGTCATTTCATTGTGCTGTTTCTTCACATGCTAGGGGTCCCCAGGTCAGTAAATGTGGAGGTAGATGAGCGAGAGCCCAGGCACACAAATATCAAGTGAAATGAAGAATATTACAGGAATATCCTCTGAGAACTGTCTGGGCTTATTAGAGTACCTTGTTACTGTTTCGTCCTAAAACATCCTTTCAATGGGCAGAGTACTGCATTGTTGAAATATTAGACTTTAAGAAAGTGCTAAGACACTCATTTGGACCATCTTAGAGAAGATGCTAACAAAGACACAGCCTTTCCTGGAGAAAGCGTCAGTAGACAGTAGTTTGTCTGTAACGATGAGATGTACCTCTCTTGCTCTGGCTCAGGGTTTGTTGGTTTGGTTTGTTGTTTGTTGTTTTTTTTTTTGTTGTTGTTTGTTTGTTTGTTTGTTTGTTTTGTTTGTTTTTTTAATGCAATTAGCATTTTGGAACTGGGATTTTCTTCCAGTAATCACTCTTTGCTCTGATACACAGTCCTTTAGTATTGTTTTTTAAGAACTGTCTGTAGTCTCATGATTAATCTAATCTTCCAGTGTTTCTGAATGGTGTAATTCACTGTTGAGAATAAAGGGCCTTGTTTCAAGTTTTCATTGCACTTGTGCTTAAAATTTAGCCAGTCAGCAGTGCACCACCATAATGAAATGGAAACGTTTGATTTAAAATAAACAGACACGATATTGGAATTGCTTTATCGTGGTGTTACAGTTATTGTGAGTAAGCCTTACTGTTATGCACTTCAGCATAGCTAAGTGGAAGAACAGAGTCCTTCGCACATTAGAAGTCTTGCATTTTTACATTCTCCCTATTCCTTGTAGTCCGTACAAGATTACAGCTGAGTTCATGAAAATGGTGGGTATTATTTTATAGTTTACAAACATGTGTAGAAGTCCTAACTCCTCTCTTTTAAGGAACTGAGCATAGGTTTTTACATCGCAAGACCACAGATGTCCACTCCTACAACTCTGTTAAAAAAAAAAAAAAGTGTTTCAATATTTGAAAATGCTTTTAAAAAAGATGTTGCTCCACAAAGACTGAGATTGTCCTGTGGTATATCAAGGTTTCCAATAAAGTAAAATCACCCCATGATATATATATATATATACACACACACACACACACACATAGAGACATTTTTTCCTTTTTTCATTCTTCTGGGGAAACAGCTTTCACATTTTACTGTTGGCTTTTTGATTTTATTTGCATGAGGGGAAAAAAAAAAGAGTTCATTTTTGTCTGTTGCAAAATGTAGAGAAATTGTTTGACGCCCATGGTCTGTTACCTGTTATGCCAGTAGTTTTGTGGCCATTTTTCTGATTAAATGCATGACCAGTATAAGTGGTATCAAAAGAAAGATCAACTAACGAGAAGATACAAAAGAGTCTTCTAATTAGCAAGATCTGCCTGAATTGCTAATAGCAATTTATAGCAAATTACTAAGATTCAGCAATCTTTAGTGGAAAAGCCTTGAAAACTTTTGCTACTTGCATTATCATTTAGTGGAAGAATTTACCAGAAGGATCTCAGACTGAGAAAACCTGCGAGTACACTGTTAGTTAATTTTTATTTTGTTTAATGTCCATTTTTGTCATTAAGTAAGCATAATCATCTAATAAGGAACTGTTTCATCAATGATACAGTAAAAAAAACTACTTCATGTTTATCACTGAATAACTTTATAATTTCTGTTTGTTTTCATCAGAATCTTGAAGAACCATCTTAGGTGTCACATTTAGGTTTTGGTTACAGTAATGAAATAGTGGTCAAGTACAGAAAGGAAATAATTTGCTTATGAATCATCAGATGAGGTGAAAAGTGTGTAGGAGATTACTTAATTTTTTTCTTGAGAATGGATGCTGATCAGTGAGTTGTTCATCAGTAGTAGATGAGTGCTGCAGCCTTTTCTTGGTGGGTATCAATGAAATCACTGCATTTTTCTTCTGTGGACTTCAAAATAGTGTTTTTAATTTTCATATTACAGTTCAGGGGAGCTTCATTCTTTGCAGATCTTCAGATCACATCTTACCATATAGGGAGTTGCTAAGAAATACATAGTAAGTTTTTACTAGACTACTAATACTATGCATGGAGATTTTGTTTCAGATATTTCTTTACATTTGTTCTAAGCCTGTAAATAAATTAAGTGTTTTATCTCAGTCTGTCACTTTGAAACTGGAGCTGAATACATTCTGAATATTTCCATAAAAGCTAAACAAACAAAAAAAAATTACCTAGTGTGCCAGTGTGTAGTATTTTATTGCTTTGGTAGTGCTGTATAAATAAATTTGTTGGGTTTGGTTTTGATTTTTTTTTTTTTCCAAGGAGGTAGAAAAAAGTAAATATTTAATTACCTTCTGGTAGATTTTACAATGGTCTTTTTAGCACAATTATCACTTTGCCGAGCTAGTTCATCAGTGTTAGGTTAAGAACCGCTAGCAGCTTCACTGGAATTGGGTTTCCTTTAGTTGTTACACATTGTAGCAAAAAAATTTGATAATTAATGTTGTTAATGAGCAGCAAACCAGGCTACATTGTATTTTCCTTTTCTTTCCTC
>WAAF01012765.1:0-15056 GCA_013400475.1 Tricholaema leucomelas
TCATAGGCTTGCTGAGATGTATAAAAGCAAGTACACAAAACACAGGTAAGATAGTGGGAGACAGTGTCAGTGTGTGTGTGTGTCTCTCTCTGTTGCAATTGGTGCCCTGGGCTTCATCTGTGTAACTAATCATTCTGATTTCTAACCCCCTCTTGCCAATCTTCCAACCTTACCATGCATGTAAGGCAAAATCTTGGATAAGATAGAGGGGGTGGAAAGAAGGTGGAAGGGTGGTTGGCAGCCCCTCCTGGGGACTCTGATTTCTGGGAGGGCTGTTGTGTTTCTGTATTACTTTTAACTTGTCTGTTTCTCTCTATAGCTGTATATATTGCAAATACCTGCTTGTATATTGTGCTAAGCTGTAAATATAAAGCTCCATTCCTTAACCTCCATCTGGCTGAGTCTAGTCTGGGTGATTTCATAAGAGTGGGGGGGCAGGTAGCTCCTGAACCATCACAGGGTGGGTGTTTAAGTTAAAATTGTAGTATTTTAATACTTTACATGCAATGATCTCTTTGCAAAGTTTTCATAATGTCAGAGAAGTTTATAGAGTAAATTAGTTTGACTTCACCCAGATTGCTAACATTTATAAATCTACATCCCTGCCTTTCTGAATTTATTTACTGCCACAGAAAGGAAGCAGGGATCAAAGGGCTCTAACACTTATTTCTGCCATCATTTCTCATCTTTGGAGCGGTTTGAGTTTTGTATACATAGCAGTTTCCTGCTCCAGAGATGTCAGAAATTATCTGGAGCCTGTTTGCAGGACGTTAGAAGAGTACATGGACAAACTTCCCAAAGAGATGGTACTGCATATATGAAATGTTAACAGCTCACGTAAGTCACGAATCCAGGTTCCCTTGCAGATTTATTGGACGCTGTGTTTCGCAGTGCAGGAGTGGGTGTAAACCCAGAATCTGTCTTTTCAGAGTGCATTTCTTCCCCACATACTATTTTAGCCTTGACAGGAATGAAAGGAGAGAAATAAATAGTGCAGTATTAGCGATCAAAAGGATCAAAACACCTGAGGAAAATGTCTGATTGTAAAAGATCACTAAAGTAACAGCAACAAGAAATTCTGCTTCTGCATGGCTTGATGTCTTGAGATGTTAAATTCCCAGAGCTGGGGAGGAGTTTTGAGTTCTCTGCATCTCACACCCATGAAATACAGAACCATCCACGATGTGCCCTTGTCCCCCTCAACACGAAGATAAGTATTGGTTAATCTGACAGCAGTGCTGCCCACTCCAGGATATTGCTATTTGAAAAGTTCCACCACACTGAAGCGTATAATTTAGGGAGAACATCATGGTTTTGTTGTAGAAGTTGATGTGAACCCTAGCAGTTCACCACTCTTACCTTCCCCCAAAAGAAACAAGCAACACTCACACCCTCAAAAGAAAGGAAGAAAGGAAGAAAGAAAGGAAGAAAGGAAGGAAGAAAGAAAGAGAAAGAAAGAAAGAAAGAAAGAAAGAAAGAAAGAAAGAGAGAGAAAGAAAGAAAATGATTTCTCAACCATTATTTCTTGGCATGGAGTTCATAGGTTTTGATTTTTTTGGAATAATAGTACCATGAAGACCACATCTTTTCTTTCACATGCAGCCCAGATAGCAACTCTCTCTGGCAACAACTTCCTCCTAACAGCCAGCCTAGACCTCCCCTGGCACAACTGGAGACTGTGTCCCCTTGTTCTATTGCTGGGTGCCTGGCAGAAGAGACCAACCCCACCTGGCTACAGCCTCCTTTCAGGTAGTTGTAGACAGCAATGAGGTCTGTCCTGAGCCTCCTCTTCTGCAGGCTGCACACCCCCAGCTCCCTCAGCCTCTCCTCACAGGGCTGTGCTCCAGGCCCCTCACCAGCTTCGTTGCCCTTCTCTGGACACTTTCCAGAATCTCATCATCTCTCTTGAATTGAGGAGCCCAGAACTGAACACAGTACTCAAGGTGTGGCCTGAGCAGTGCTGAATACAGTACATCTATTTTTTTTTCCCTCCCTAGTATATCTTAACATCCATCATCCCATCATAGTAAAATTGTGCTCTGCTGTAACATTAGGTTTTATGTTCTGCTGGCAAGATTGACCACGTTTACATCAAATACATTCTTATGAATTTGGAAACAGACATAAAGTGAATTAGCAGGGAGCTGAAATGCCTTATCCATTAGCAAACTAAAGGACCTGGGGGTCTGGGTCGATGAGAAGCTCAACATGAGCCGGCAGTGTGCACATGCAGCCCAGACAGCAACCCTGTGCTGGGCTGCAGCAAGAGCAGTGTGGGCAGCAGGGCAAGGGAGGTGATTCTCCCCCTTTACTCTGCTCTCCTCAGACCCCACCTGGAGTACTGTGTGCAGTTCTGGAGCCCCCAATACAAGAAGGACATGGAACTGCTGGAGCGGGTCCAGAGGAGAGCCACGAAGATGCTCAGAGGGCTGCAGCAGCTCTGCTATGAGGACAGGCTGAGAGAGTTGGGGCTCTGCAGCCTGGAGAAGAGAAGGCTTCGAGGAGACCTTAGAGTGGCTTTCCAGTATCTGAAGGGAGCCTACAGGAAGGCTGGGGAGGGACTATTGACAAGGTCTGGTAATGTCAGGACGAGGGGGAATGGGTTTAAGCTGGAAGAGGGGAGATTTAGACTGGATGTTAGGAGGAAGTTCTTTACAGTGAGGGTGGTGAGACACTGGCACAGGTTGCCCAGGGAGGTTGTGGATGCTTCCTCCCTGGAGGCGTTTAAGGCCAGGCTGGATGAGGCCTTGAGCAGCCTGCTCTAGTGGGAGGTGTCCCTGCCTATGGCAGGGGGTTGGAGCTGGATGATCCTTGAGGTCTCTTCCAACCTAAACCATTCTATGATTCTATGATTCAAAGAATATGCTCTTCTGGTAGAGCACAGATCTGCCAGGCTGGTTTAACCCATGCTCTCCTTCTCCTGTTGCAGGTCCAGAAGGTTGAGTAGATAAGCAAACAATAAGAGTTTGGCCCCAGCAAAGCCCTGAGGGCTAGGGAGCTTAGCACCACGTGTCAGGTGTCTTGTGCTACCCTTCACCATGCCTGTGTGGTCACACAAGGCACGAAGCTTTGAATTCATTGGCCAGAACAATGATGCCAGTGCCTATTGGCCAGTTTCATTTTCAAAATGATGTATTTGATGAAGGGTGATTTAGAAACCACCTTTCTGCCTTTCTGCCTTTCTGCACTGGCCCTCCACCAGCAGCAGCACCTCATTCATGACTCGCTAACTGGAATCATAGTGGCCACGTCTTTGCAGCTTGCACCAGCTCAACACCAGTAACTCAGTTCTTCCCTCCTCCCTTCTGCCTGGAACATTTTGTATTTTACCCCAGGACCATTATTGTGGGTTTTGGAAGTGTTTTTGTACAGGAATCTTACTCATGGACCAAAGCATCATGAGTACATCTGCTGGCATTAATGCTAAGGCTCCATCAGCATAGTTAGACATTTTCCTGTTTTCACATTCCTATTTTCCAAGTTCTGATTGTTCAAACTGTTTCATTCCATGTTCATAAATACCTTTTAGTGCAACTATTTCCTGTCCACCAAAAATCCAAAGAATCCTAGAGAATTTCCCCCAACTTTTAAAACATTAATAATATAAATTACTACTCACACAAAAATCAACGTTCGTAATTCCTAAGCAGTCACTGATCTCTAACATGCTGTGTTTTGGCCATTGCTACAAAACAATTCTTCCATTTGGTCTTTTGTTTGTTTTTTGTTTTTTTTTTGGTTGTTTTTTTTTTTGTTTTTTTTCTGTAAAGAAAAGAGAGTTGCACCAAGTGAACTGTGGGAACTCTCAGATTGTTGCATTTCCTAGAGATGTTGCCCATTTCTGCGTTTTACAGACTTGCCACAGTTGAAACTATCAAACTATCTGATTGACAGTGATTTCAGAAGAATTGCTTTAGGAAGTGTGCACTTGCAGCCCAGAGGGCCAACCAGATCCTGGCCTGCATCAGAAGTGTGGCCAGTAGGGCGAGAGAGATGATTCTCCCCCTCTGCTCCGTGCTGCTGAGACCCCCCCTGGAGTACTGAATCCAGTTCTGGAGCCTCCATTACAAGAGGGTTGTGGAGATGCTGGAATGTGTCCAGAGAAGGGTCACTGGGTTGATCAGAGGGCTGGAGCAGCTCTGCTGTGAGGACAGAATGAAAGTGTTGGGGCTGTTCAATCTGGAGAAGAGGAGGCTCCCAGGTGACCTTCTTGTGGCCTTCCAGGATCTGAAGGGGGCTACAAAAAAGCTGTGGAGGGGTGGAGCACCTCTCCTCTATGTAACACTTTAATCATAGAATCATAGAATGGTTTAGGTTGGAAGGGACCTCAAGGATCATCCAGCTCCAACCCCCTGCCATAGGCAGGGACACCTCCCACTAGAGCAGGTTGGGAGGAAAAGCAATATCATTTGCTTTTCTACTTTATGTGGTAATTTTATTTCCATCCACTGATAATTTACAATTACTTTCTATTTACATCATTAAACTCACCCTGAATTATGCAACTGGTATCTGAGATAACTTGCATACCCATTTATAATTTCATTGACTCTTCTTACAACATTGACATATTTTCAGAGTTCAGTTTTGGGCTCCCCAGTTGAAGAGGGACAGGGATCTGCTGGAGAGAGTGCAGTGGAGGGCTACAAGGATGATGAGGGGACTGGACGGCACTGACCTATGAGAAGAGGCTGAGGGACCTGGGGCTGATTAGTCTGGAGAAGAGAAGAATTAAATGGGATTTGATAAATCCCCATTATAAGTATTTGAGGGCTGCCAGGAGTGGGGGACAGGCTCTTCTCACTGCTCCCTGGGATAGGACAAGGAGCAATGGGTGTAAGTCGCAGCACAGGAGGTTCCACCTCAACAGAAGGGGGAACTTCCTTACTGTAAGGGTCTCAGAGCACTGGCACAGGCTGCCCAGAGAGGTTGTGGAGTCTCCTTCTCTGGAGCCTTTCAAGGCCTGTCTGGATGTGTTCTTCTGTGACCTGTGTTAGATAGGATTGTCCTGCTCTGGCAGGGGGGTTGGACTCGATGATCTCCTTGGGTCCCCTCCAACCCCTAACATCCTGTGAGCCTGTGATTTCAAACTAAGGAGTGTAAAATGTTTATTTGTAAATTGACTTGGCATCTTCTAGAAAGGAAAAAGAAAGTACCAAAAAAATGTGCAGACCATATAAGAAAGTTACCAAGAACATTGCCTTAGCTGGACAGAAATAGAGAGGACAGACTGAAACTAATAAAATGCAAAACTTATTACCAGAATTGGAATTTAGTTTTGAAAATGTTTTTTTTTTTCCAGTCTCCTAGCATCAGAAAATAGTTACCAAGCAACACTGCAGATATTGGTAGTACAGGCAGATCTATTAAAACACAAATATTCAGACCATTGTTATTATCAGGGGAGCTATGTTATTGCTGGATACACAGAATTTGCTATCTGAGCATTTACATATTGTACTCCTTAAGCAAAAATCTCATTTTCCTGAAGAAGGTGTCCTTAATGTCACTTCTTTTGAGATTCAGCTTGCAGGGATATGCCACCATCTGCTGCAGTTCCACCTATGCTTTGCTGGGCTGATACAGTTGCCAGCCACTGAAGGGCAAGTAAGTGGTGAGTACATACTGTGAGAAGAAGCAAAGGAATAGCAATAGCAATAGTGTCTTCTCTCAAATTACTAATGATAGGACAAGAGGAAATGGCCTCAAGTTGCATCAGGAGAGGTTTAGGTTGGATGTTGGGAGGAAGTTCTTTCCTGAGCGGGTGGTCAGGCACTGGAACAGGCTGCTCAGGGAGGTGGTGGAGTCGCCACCCCTGGAGGTGTTTAGAAGGAGAGTGGATGTGGTGCTTGAGGCTATGGTCTGGTGATGAAGGCTGCTGGGATGAAGGTTGGACTGGATGATCCTGGTGGTCCTTTCCAACCACAACGATTCATAGTGATGAGATGTTGTGCTGAGGGATTTGGTTTAGTCAAGGACTTGTCAGTGTGAAACTAATGATTGGACTGGGTGAGCTTGGAGGGCTTTGCCAACCTAAGAAATTCTGTGATTCTATGATTGGCATGGTGTGCTAGTTTGAGCCTAGCTGGGATATTTTAGTGAGAGGAATTAGATTATAGGATGTGAAAAGGAAACAATAGTGATGTCTACTTCACTTATAGGCTTGCTGAGATGCATAAAGAACACAAACATAGAGAACACATTTGATCTCTAGAATCTGGCTGCATCCCTTCTCTCCCTAACTTGCTGTCTAACTAATCTCTCTGCTTCCTCACCCCCCTGACCAATTTTCCAAACTCACCTTGAACATAAGGCAAAGTCTGGGATGTGGTAGAGAGGTGGAAAGGAGGTGGAAGGGTGGTTGGGAGCCCCTCCTGGGGACTCAGGTTTCTGGGAGGGCTGTTGTGTTTCTGTATTACTTTTTACTTGTATATTTCTGTATATAACTGTATATACTGTAAATATCTGCTTGTACATTGTGCTAAGCTGTAAATATAAAGCTTCATTCTTTAATTTTCAGCCACTGAGTCTAGTCTGGGTGATTTTAAGTGTGGGGGAGCGAGTAACACCCAAACCATCACATATGGGATTTCAGCAAGACCTTTTTTGTTTAACTGTTGTTATTTCTCAGGAAAACAGCAAATAAATGGGTTATATCCTCAGTTATCTCCCTGTTCCCTGGAATCAGTTTACATTTTGCAGGAAGCATAATAGACAACAAAATTACTGAGTTTGTCTTGCAAGCTAGCTGCAGTATGGAAAAGAGTCACGTTACACAGCCAGGGATTACTGTTCCCTTGCCACATTTATTTGGGTGGATGAACCTATAGAATCATAGAATCATAGAATCAACCAGGTTGGAGGAGACCTCCAAAACCATCCAGTCCAACCTAGCACCCAACCCTAGCCAATCATCTAGACCGTGATTTTGTTGGAGACTGGGTCAAACTGTCAGGAAGAATTTTAGTCCTCCAAGTTAGCTGCAAGAAGTTCCAGAGCTCCTGAATGCAGATGGCTGAATGGTCACGTCTGAATCCCAGAAAACAGACCTTCTCTGTTCAGTCCTAATGGACTTCCCACAACATCTTGAGCTAAAGTTTGTAGGTGACACAACCTCACACTGTAGGCAGACAGTGATGATTATTCCAGCACAATCTAAATATGCAAAGTTAAGTCTAGCCCAAGAAAAGGCCCTGAAAGGCCCTTTCAGAAAGAAAAGAACAAGTCAACGGTTTTCAGTTGCTTGTGAAGAGGTGAAAATGAAGAATGTTGTTTGGTATCTTCATCAAGCTGTCCTCCTGGATCATAGAATCATAGAATCAACCAGGTTGGAAGAGACCTCCAAGATCATCCAGTCCAACCTAGCACCCAGCCCTAGCCAATCAACCAGACCATGGCACTGAGTGCCTCATCCAGATGAAACATAGCAAGACCCCGCATCTTTTGCTTGGTCAGTTGGGCCAGGTGGTGAAATGACCCTGAGACATGTGATAGAAGGAAAATAAAATGGCAAGAATTCAGGGAAAGGATATACTGTGTCCAGTTCTGGGCTCCTCAATTCAAGAGAGATGTTGAGGTGCTGGAAGGTGTCCAGAGAAGGGCAACAAAGCTGGTGAGGGGCCTGGAACACAAACCCAATGAGGAGAGGCTGAGGGAGCTGGGGTTGTTTAGCCTGCAGAAGAGGAGGCTCAGGGGTGACCTCATTGCTGTCTACAACTACCTGAAGGGAGGCTGTGAGGCTGTAGCCAGGTGGGGTTGGTCTCTTCTGCCAGGCAACCAGCAACAGGACAAGAGGACACAGCCTCAAGTTGTGCTGAGGGAAGTATAGGCTGGATGTTAGGAGGAAGTTGTTGGCAGAGAGAGTGATTGGCATTGGAATGGGCTGCCCAGGGAGGTGGTGGAGTCACTGTCCCTGGAGGTGTTGAAGCAAAGCCTGGATGAGGCACTTAGTGCCATGGTCTAGTTGATTGGCTAGGGCTGGGTGCTAGGTTGGACTGGATGATCTTGGAGGTCTCTTCCACCCTGGTTGATTCTATTCTATTCTATACTACTACTACTACCACCACTATTTAAAAAGACAAGTGTTTGAAAGATCTGACTTAGGGCAATAATACCCAACAATATCAAGAGTCCCTGAGCTCCTCTCTGCACTTCAAAGCAGGAGCTCTTGCGCTGGGCTTTCTGCTCTATGAAACATCACAAGGAGAACATTCTTGTGTAGAGTCTGGCACATCCTGTTTCCATCTGGTATTCAGCTCTATAAAACAGTCAGTATCTGAAGCGAGTTGTAAAAGCCTTGAACTTGGGCTGAATCAGCAGGTTGTAACTCTCAGCTTCTGTGAACAGTTCTGAGGCCAGCTGTCATGAAAGGCTGGGTAACACAGGAGGGGAGTCTGGTTATGCTAGTGGTCTCCTGATTCAAGCAAAACAACTGAGACAGCCAGGGCTGCTCGACTCACCTCAGTAGTACAGAAAGCAGAAAACAACAACAGCCAGCGAATGGCATAGAATGCGAACAGCATAGAATGGTTTAGGTTGGAAGGGCCCTCAAGGATCATCCAGCTCCACCCCCCTGCCATAGGCAGGGACACCTCCCACTAGAGCAGGCTGCTCAAGGCCTCATCCAGCCTGGCCTTAAACACCTCCAGGGAGGAAGCATCCACAACCTCCCTGGGCAACCTGTGCCAGTGTCTTACCACCCTCACTGTAAAGAACTTCCTCCTAACATCCAGTCTGAATCTCCCCTCTGCCAGCTTAAACCCATTCCCCCTCGTCCTGACATTCCCAGACCTTGTCAATAGTCCCTCCCCAGCCTTCCTGTAGGCTCCCTTCAGATACTGGAAAGCCACTCTAAGGTCTCCTCGAAGCCTTCTCTTCTCCAGGCTGCAGAGCCCCAACTCTATCTATTTTCTACTGTACCTCTGTGCCCTTGATAGAAGAATGCACTCACTTTAGTTTCATGAGTGTTTTCAGAGCAATGTGATAAGAGATTTTACTTACAATTTATTTGAGTGGTGCTGACATGCAAATGATGCAATGTAACACAAAGTGAACCAATGAAATTTCCTGATGACACCACGAGAAGACACCAGCTTAAAGATCATCAGATTGTCACGAGGGAAGAACTTGATGACCTCAGAGAAAGAAGTAATAGAAGTGGAATTAAATTTTATAGTACAGAGTGTAAAATGGGCTTGGGAGCTGGTAGCATGTGCTGGTTTGAGACTAACCAAAATATTTTACTGAGACAAATCCTTGGCTGTGAGAAGAAAGAGGAAAACCAACATGTGCCCTATATCACCATTCTTCTGCTGAGAAACACAACTAGTGAGAATATAGCCAAGGCAGGCACTTCTCACACACTGCTCAGCTCTCACTTCAGGCTGTGCTTTCTTTCTGGTGGTCTGGTCTCTGGCTGACTCTGCCTTTAACTCTCTAATCCACTTATCCCCTTTTTCCTGTAACCTCATTGTCCTCTCTTTGTTTGACATCTCACCTCAGATCTCCAGATTTATCACATGAGATATAAATGGGTTGATCTGGCTATTTCTGAAGGGAGGGAAAGAGGGAAGGGGAAGGGGGTTTGGGTTGGGAGCCCTCCTGAGGACTCTGATTGTTTCTGTGAGGGGTATTGTATCACAGTATCACAGTCTCACAGTATCACCAAGGTTGGAAGAGACCTCACAGATCATCAAGTCCAACCCTTCACCACAGAGCTCAAGGCTAGACCATGGCACCAAGTGCCACGTCCAATCCTGCCTTGAACAGCTCCAGGGACGGCGACTCCACCACCTCCCTGGGCAGCCCATTCCAGTAGCCAATGACTCTCTCAGTGAAGAACTTTCTCCTCACCTCAAGCCTAAATTTCCCCTGGCGCAGCCTGAGGCTGTGTCCTCTTGTTCTGGTGCTGGCTGCCTGAGAGAAGAGAGCAACCTCCTCCTGGCCACAACCACCCCTCAGGTAGTTGTAGACAGCAATAAGGTCTGCCCTGAGCCTCCTCTTCTCCAGGCTTAACAATCCCAGCTCCCTCAGCCTCTCCTCGTAGGGCTGTGCTTGAGACCTCTCACCAGCCTCGTTGTGTTTCTATATTACTTTTACCTTGTATGTCACTGTATATATTTGTGTATATCTGCTTGAATACTGTGCTATGCTGTAAATATAGCTTCACTCCTTAATTTCCAGCTACCTGAGTCTAGTCTGGGTGATTTTCTTATGTGTGTGGGGGTAGGTAACTCCCAAACCAGCACATAGCGCTTTTTTTTTCATTTATACTGGGAGCTCATTAGCTAGGGATGACTGATGCTGAGAAGGATCTGGATGTATTAGCCATGGGACAACTGAGAGCCACCAGTGCCGTGAAAAGGCAACACCAATCAAAAAATTGCTTCTGACAGGATATTTTCAGTAGAGACGAGGGAGAGCTCATGACATTTTGCAAGGTATTGCTGAGATCTCATCTGCAATACTGCATCCAGTTTTAATCAGTCATCTCTAAGAAAGATGAACTCAAATAAGAACTGTTTGCAATGAAATGCTAGGAGGTGTCTGAAAATGGAGGAAAAAAAGGTTGAAAGTCATGGTGCTGAAGGAAAATGTCAAGCTGACTTGGGATTTGTCTTATTTGTTACTTAGGTGTTTGGGGTGTTTTTTGGTTTGATTTTTTTTTTGTACTGTATTAGTCCTGGACCTCCAGTTTTGCTCCACAGCATATCATAACTGAAACTCAAAGAAGTTAGAAACTGAATGAGGATGGTTGAGATTTAGCCTGTTGATTTACTGGAGGGCAGGGATGCCATCCAGAGGGACCTGCATAGGCTGCAGAGGTGTGCCCAAGCCAACCTCATGACATCCAACAAGGCCAAGTGTAAGGTCCTGCACCTGAGTGGGTGCAATCCCAGGCACAGCTCCAGGCTGGATGGGGAATGGCTGAGAGCAGCCCTGAGGAAAACTAAAGGACCTGGGGGTCTGGGGTGATGAAAAGCTCAACATGAGCCTGCAGTGTGAGTGCAGCCCAGACAGCAACCCTGTGCTGGGCTGCAGCAAGAGCAGTGTGGGCAGCAGGGCAAGGGAGGGGATTCTGCCCCTTGGCTCTGCTCTCCTCAGACCCCACCTGCAGTACTGTGTGCAGTTCTGGAGCCCCCAGCACAAGAAGGACATGGAACTGTTTGAGCTGGTCCAGAGGAGGCCACGAGGATGCTCAGAGGGCTGCAGCAGCTCTGCTGTGAGGACAGGCTGAGAGAGTTGGGGCTCTTCAGCCTGGAGAAGAGAAGGCTTTGAGGAGCCTTCCAGTATCTGAAGGGGGCCTACAGGAAGGCTGGGGAGGGACTATTGACAAGGATTGGTAATGACAAGAGAAGAGGTAATGTGTTTAAACTGGCAGAGGAGAGATTCAAACTAGATGTTAGAAAGAAGTTCTTTGCAGTGAGGGTGGTGAGACACTGGCAGAGGTTGCCCAGGGAGGTTGTGGCTGCTCCCTCCCTGGAGGTGTTCATGGCCAGGTTGGATGAGGCCTTGAGCGACCTGTTCTAGTGGGAGGTGTCCCTGTCTCTGGCAGGGCATTGGAACTGGATGATCCTTGAGATCACTTCCAACCTAAACCAGTCTATGATTCTATGTTGGGGGTGCAGAATAAAACATGGCAGCTTCAGCAAGGAGCAGACAGTTCAGGTGATCATAAATTGACCAAAGATTGATTCAATTCCATATGTGTCAGATTTAGTATAAAGCTGAGGGATCAGGAGGGTCAGGCTTTCTTCTTCAGTGGGAGGTGTGGCAGGAGGTTGGAACTGGATGATCTCTGAGGTCCTTTCCAACCTATACCATCCTATGATTCTGTGATTCTATTTAAATGGTAGATGGAACACAATTTGTTTCACAATGGAGAATGTCTCCTCCATCAGTTTGCAATTGTAAAGATGTGTGTAGCTTTGGGCTTAAATAGCCAATTTAAATTGGATTCCAAAGTTATAGTTCAGCCATCATCTTGAAGTTAGTTGCAACATGGGCCTGAATATCTAAAATAATTTCCAGTGGTCCATAAATCACTTTATGGGGTTTGGAAGCATGTACAGAAATGGCTCCCAAGCTAGCAGGATCTAATGAAAATGAAAAAGAATACATCAGAATTTATCTATTTTCATAGCAGCTTTAATTCATTGTTATATCTACTAGAACATAGACTGTTCTCATACAAGCATGATTGTACTTCATCATCCTTGTTATGCCATCACACACTCTGCAGCTGATTTTGTCCTCTTTTCACTGCTTTCCACACAGATGCCATCTGCTAGTGCTCTGTGACCTGAAGCTGAAACAGGACATCTTGGTCATAAACTGATGACCAGCGGGAGCCAAAACATCACAGCTGTCTCCTCTCTTGCCCTTTATCTTCTCTTTGGAGGCTTGGAGCTGAAGGGCAGCAGGGTGTGGGGACTCAGCAGCATTTGAATCTTTCTCCTTACACCCTATGGCCAGTGTAGGACCTGGGCAGCTCGTGATGGCGCCATCCATCCTCTGCCTGATGGTGCTCAGCTTCCACAGAGCCAGTCTGGAGATGTGACTCAATGGGCGAGTCACAGCTTGGTTGTGTTATATCCAGGATGCTGGGGGGAGTTGGGTGTGTTGCTGTTGACTGAGTGCTGGTTCCTGAAATTTTCAATGGAGCAGGTCGAGAGGGCAAGTCTCTGAGGGTGATCTCACATTTTCCTCTCTGCAGGTTTTTACAGAAAGACTGAATTTTACTTTTTCAACAGAGATCTTGTTCCTCATTCTGAAAACCAATGCACTTCCCCATTTTGGGGTTTGTGCCATCTTTTCAGAATAAGAAAGATAATGGATGCTAAAGTCAAGTACACTGTGATATTTTCTCCAAAGCTGCTTTTTTTCCCTAGCTCTGTGTCTGCCCTCTCTCCTCACAAGCCTTGAAGACAAATGATGGTTCTTGTGAAACACATCACAGTTACTTGTTCTTTTCATTTATTGACAAAACAGTTTGTGTTTAAAGGAATTCCAGGGAATTCTAGTGAAAAGCCTAAACAAATGAAAGGTCTGAAGGGTGGTTATATTGAATAAGCAATGGGAGAGTACAGAGTTTCCTAAAGTCATCTTGAGGCAGGGAGCAGCTGCAGCCCACATAAGTAACCCTGTGTCCTGCTCTCCTCTGCTCTTTTCCTGAGGAACCCTTGCAGCCTATAGAATCATAGAATCATAGAGTCAAGCAGGCTGGAAGACACCTCCAAGCTCAGCCAGTCCAACCTAGCACCCAGCCCTGGCCAATCAACCAGACCATGGCACTAAGTGCCTCATCCAGGCTTTTTTTTTTAACACCTCCAGGGACAGTGACTCCACCACCTCCCTGGGCAGCCCATTCCAATGCCAATCACTCTCTCTGCCAACAACTTCCTCCTAACATCCAGCCTAGACCTCTGCTGGCACAACTTGAGACTGTGTTCCCTTGTTCTGTAGCTGCTTGCCTGGCAGAAGAGACTGACCCCCACCTGGCTACAGCCTCCCTTCAGGTAGTTGTAGACAGCAATGAGGTCACCCCTGAGCCACCTCTTCTCCAAGCTAAACACCCCCAGCTCCCTCAGCCTCTATCACTTCTCTATCACACAGCCTGACAAGCATCCTCTGCTTGCCTAAATTTTGGATATACCTGTTGTGTCACAGGTGAGAGTGTGGTCATCTTTAAGGTGTTCCTGTCACTTGTCCAGATGCCTCACTCAAAAATTCTGGAAGCTTTTGGAGTGTAGGCATTTTAACCAGCTAGCAGCTGATATCCTACCACAGAGGAATGAAATGGTCAGAGAATCTTCCCACACCTTCCTACAGGGTGTGAGCCATAGCTCAGTGAAAAGCTTGAACTCCACTGGTCAAATGCAACCTCCCAGCTGTTTGTTTAAGACAGAAGAAAGTGTCAAGGCATTTGCTAGGTGAAGCAGGGAAATATTTGCACTGAGCCTCACTGCACAGCCTAGAAACCACTTACTGCAACAGTTTGTAAAACATGTTTTGAGACTGAAATGCCAAATGGCATACAGATGCTAATCACCTAAACCCATCAATATCTGCTTTCTGAGCAGGGATCAGAGAACAGTATCTTGGATACAGCACAAACCAACAAAGAATATTATTGTCAAGCAAAGAAACTATCAGGTCATACTTTAATTCTTTTCAACTCTCCAGGGAGTTTATTTAATCTCTATCACAAAGGGAGGATTCACAGACATATCTGGCTGAGGCAGAAGGGATGTTGTAAAGGCATATTTAATGGCATGTTGTTAAGATTTTATCATGCCCACATGTGAGCTTGGAAATGTGGAAGGTGCAACTGTTCTTTTGCTGTAGCAAAGAAGATACTTTTTATAACATGGTTTGTGATCTGCAATACATAATCTTTACTGCAGATAGCATCCTGAAGGTTACAGGTTTTATCTATTTCTTGGTCAATTTGAACTCTTCTTTTATAGCCTGTGAAAATACCTGTATGTATTTTTGTACCTGTCAGCCAAAGGTGTTTATAAACTGCAGAGGTACTCTCTTCTTTGCCCCATTACTTCAGGAGCATCAGGGACATTTCTGTAATAGATGAACCTGAAATAGTTCTGGTATGAAGTATCCTTCTATAAACCGGCCCCAGATCATCTCCTGATACATACCTTTTCTCCTCAGACGTGGCAAGAGCCAGTTTAGATTTAGACCACTTGGTTGTCTGCTCTGACTTCGTGAAGTTCAGACACTGTCCTGGAGATGAGATGCAGTATTTTGCATGATTCAGCCTCAGGATGCAAAACTTGCAGCCAACTGTGTGCTGGGCTGCAGCAAGAGCAGTGTGGGCAGCAGGGCAAGGGAGGGGATTCTGCTCCTTGGCTCTGCTCTCCTCAGACCTCACCTGCAGTCCTGTGTGCAGTTCTGGAGCCCCCAGCACAAGAAGGACATGGAACTGTTGGAGCCAGTCCAGAGGAGGCCATGAAGATGCTCAGAGGGCTGCAGCAGCTCTGCTATGAGGACAGGCTACAAGATCTATAGCTCTTCAGCCTGGAGAAGAGAAGGCTTCC
>WAAF01012766.1:1190-12516 GCA_013400475.1 Tricholaema leucomelas
ACCTCCATAAATGGAGAGAGCATAGGCTGGGCCACACGCTCAGTGTGGGCTTATGCAACCTGTTTACTACACAGGCCTTAGCAGGGCCGGGGCCAGGCAGACACCATGGCGCCTTGGCCTTTTGTACCTTTTATGCCTTTTAATGTGTTTACCCCTGGTTTGGGGAGGAACATGCCTGGGCATGCAAAGCAAAGTGAGGCATAGAATGAGCCTATTTTTCGGGCCTATGGGCCCTCCACAACACTCACCTGTGAGTAAACTTAATGGCTTAGCGTGATTAACAGTGGGGGATGTGATGTTTAATAGCTTAGCCTTTTCCAACTTCTGACTTACAAAATAGTCAAAATTACCTATGGTATCCATGTAGATATTCTCAACCTAACTGAACCTGCTAATTAAAACTACATTAATTTCTGTATATAGTTTTGGGGGCAGGTTTTCGGGAAAATAAAACAACTTTATTTTTCTATAAATTCCTGACTCAGCCACATTAATTCCCTGCCTCCACAACAAGTTCCCAACCCACTACAGTCTGAACTAGAAATCTAGCTCAAATGGCCTCAGCAGGTTATATATCTCAGTTCCTAATGAAAGAAGGAGGACACAGATCTCAAAACAGCTGGCATGTCCTCTCACAAAGACTATGAACATCTATAAAAAAGTATTCCTTGCTATTAGAAGTGTCTGATATGTGTTTTTTGAGATAGAAGTAAGGGTTACCGGTTTTAGGAGGAGGCACTTTCCTCATTAACAGCTTTGCTGGTTCAGATCACTCACCCTTGCATTTTATCTCTTACCTCCCTCACACTCATGTATTTCATCCTTTGCTTTCTTTCCCCTAAATTCTGTGAGTTTCATCCTCTCTTCACACAGCAATAAGCCATCATTGAAACAGTTCTGTTTCTGTCTCCTTGTTTGTGATGGTTCAAAAAGCATGACAGCAAATCTGTCTGATTCTTGCTGAGCAGCCCAAATCCACTTTAGAGGCGTGTTTCTGAGCACAGACCAGAAGTGGGGACTGTCCATCTTTTTGCAATTCTGAAAAGCCTATTACTTCCCCATGTCTCAACTCTGCAGAGGCAAAAGAAGGGGAGTTTTATTTCCATACTCCCCCCAAGATAGTTAGTTACGCACCAGAGGTGACAGCTGGGGTAGGTCCAGCACAGAAACCTTATTTAAGTCCTCATTTTCACACCTCAGTTTTAATTCCGATGTAACCTGTCAATCACACCTTATCACTGAAAGAAAGATACTTTTTTCAAAGAACAGTTGTTGCTGTTCAGTTCTTTTTCCTCAGAGACAGTCAAACAAAAGGGGAAATAGTGACAGTTTCTGTTGCAACTTTCTGTAACAACTCCTTCTGATTTCCCCCTTCAAATGCGCAATAACAAAGCCAAGCATTCAACTGTGCAGCTGGTGATCTCACTGTGGGAGATCTTTCCTTTGATGTAACTGAAAGAATTTTGAAATGCTAGTGATGACTTTAATGTTAAAGTCTCTGTTGTGCTCTGTTTACATATTTATGTGATGAAAGTAAGCTATCTTGCAGTGATAAAGTCAAATCATCATGTCCAGTTCAGTCTAATTATTCATCTGCATGCAGGATAGTCCCCATCCTGTACCCTGCAGCTCCTGAGACTGGAGCTGGCCAAACTGTAGCTGAATTTCATCAGTATATATCCCATCAACCTTTTGCAGACTAAATCTGAAATGAGATTTTGGAGAAAGCTATGAGTTATGTTAAGTGGCTTAATCCTACTGCTTGGATGTGGACCCAATAGTGAAATAATTTTTTTTTTATTATTTAATTTTTTGGATAAGAGAAAAATCCCAAGATATTTCTGGAAAGAGCCACATGAGCCAGAATAACAAGCCAGTGGGCCAGTGAATCACAAACTATGTCTCAAAGTAAGTGTCCGATGGAGAGGCCAGGTGGTGTCGGAGGAGCTCTCTTAGCCCATTGACTGCAGGATATAGAGTGGGTGGGCACAAAATACTCACTACGCCATTGAGCAATTGTGTTGTCAGCCAGGAAATTTTGCTTCTGAGACAGTTGAAATTTGAAGCCAGTTTTGCAGTTTGGCATTTGGCAGGATGTTCCTCAATATGTCCAGCATCTTTCTTCCTATAATCTTCAATAGATTCAGGGTTTTTTAATTATCACCTGTGTACTAGGCTGAGTCGCTGATGTTTCCTGCCTCTGGTGGAGGCCAGTTTTATGTAATTTAAGAAGCTGTTGCATACCCATGCAAAACCTTGCAAAACATTGCTTGTAACCCTCTTGCATAGCCTCATTCAGTTTTAGGGCACGTGGGGTTTCTTCACCACTGGGTGCAAAGGGTATGGCAGGTTTCAGCAGAACAGTAAAAAAAAAGAAAAAATAGCTTGGGAAAAAGGGACCAACTTTGGGCACAACCATCCCAAAACAGGCCATCAGGGTGTCAGAACTGCAAAACCAGATTTGGGGTGCTGTCGTGGAGGGCCCATAGGCCCAAAAATAGTCTTATTCATGCCTTGCCCTGTCTGGACATGTTTTTCTGCCCACATTTTTATGCCCACACCAGAGGTAAACACATAAACGAACACAAAAGGGGCATAACAAACCTGGTGCCAGAAATTCTGGCCTGCCCAGGGCCCCTGATTGTGTAACGTGGTTGTATAAGACTATGTGCCCAGCTTATGGCACACCAAGTGCAAGACCCATGTGATAGCTATATTTGGTAGGTCCAGGCTTGTGGATTTTGCCTAATATGGTATGTTTTGGCTAACTGCCAAGCTGATTGGTCATTTTGGTGGCCAAAGGGCCATTAATCTCAGCCTACATTTGGTAAATAGGGGTACACAGATAAACAAAGTGCTCAGGCTCACCCGCACTGCCTTCTGCTTATGCCTATTTACCTGCCTGACTGTTCACCTGCAGTGCTCACCCACAGTGCATCTACCTTTCTCTACAGAGACAGAATGTCCCACAGGCTCCCAGCCAGCTGTGCACACTTGCACACCACTGCAGTGAGTTACCAGGACTAGACCCTGTATTGCCTGCCTCTATGGAGCTCAGTCCCCCGTGCAGCCGTGCACCCTGTTGCATGCCTGCTGCCTTATCACTGCCTGGTAAGCTCCACTGCTACAAAGTTACCAGGATTAGACCCTGAATCGTCTGCCTGCACAACATCCTGCCTCTGCACTTCAAGGTTCTGCCTAAGAATCCCTGGACAGATCATCCAGAAGAAGCCAGATCATCCAGAAGAAGCCAGGAGAACAAGGTCAGACATGTCTGCGTATCTGCATCCTTTCCCCTGAAGCCGGGAGAATCCCATAGCCTCGGCATCCATGAGCAGAGTCCCTTGAAGATTGGACATTGATCTAGGCTGTGTTGTAGCCCTGGATAGTGATTGATAATTAATAAGAATTTGTGAATAAATGCTTTAATGCCTCTGTAATTCTCTACTGCCTTCTGCCATAGAGCAGAAAGGGCTCCTTGGGCCCATCTACTGGGAACACAGCATATTGACCTTAAGCGGCATTTGGTATTATTCCTAGAATGTCTTCCATAACCGTGTAGAACAGATATTAATATTAAAATTCAGTGGTTGGGGGTGGTGAGAGCTCAGAATATTGAAGTTAATAAATTAAATATTTTTATAGAATATCATCTCACACCAATTAATTTCTCCCCTCCACCACAATTGGCGTAGGCAGCAGAATACCCCTCCATGACAGGTGCACAGAAAGGTATGGCTTTGTTTTGCTGATGAAGGATAGAGGCTAGCAAAACCATAGTAATTTATCTTTTCACTAAGGGCTGTTTTGTAAAGCACACAAAATGCCACCTGGAAGGAGAAGCACTGCAATGTTCAGTTTGAGGCATATGAACCGGCTTGTGGATGTGCAAGTAGAGGGCAGGATGGTATAGGGAAAGAGATCTGTACCTTTTCATTGTTCTCTTTACCAGATTACACAACAGCTTGCCATCATAGTTCCATTCCTGTATGACCTGCAGGTCTTCCTGGAAGTGTTTACATTTTATTTGGCTACAGTAACTCAGTTCTTTTTGCAAGCCAGGAACCTTCATGATGAAAGCAATGATGAAAACAGCTTTTCTCTTCAAGCATTATGCTATCTCTTCCTGTAATGTTCTGATGGTGGAAGAACCTCCACATAACTTTGATATTCAACAGTGTTGAAAAAATGGGCAGACCTTGAGAGCCAAAGTTTGGGGAAGTGTAGCTCTGAAACTCTCTCTCCATAAGCATCTGAATAAAGTTTGTGAGACATGGATCCTCTTTAAACTCCTATTGCCCATTCAGGTCTTATACTTTTTGCTGCCTCATTTGCATCCCAGTGGGCACCTGGCCCTAACTCCATGGCAATATGTGGTACATGTCCTTCCTGTATTGAGGACTCCAGAGCTGGACACATTTCTCCAGGTGGGGTCTCATCAGAGCGGAGTTGAGGAGCAGAATCACATTCCTTAGCCTTCTGGCTACATTTCTCTTAATGTAGTTGGCCTTCTGGGTTATGAATATGCATTGTTGGCTCATGTTCAGCTTTTCTACCACTAATACCTTCAAGTCCTTCTTTGCAGGGCCACTCTCAGTCCACTCATCTCTCAGCCTGTACTGATACTGAGGATTGCCCCAACCCAGGGCAGGATACTATACTTGGCCTTGTTGAATCTCATGAGCTGCACATCAGCCGCCTTCTCAGGCTTGTCCAGATCCCACTGGTGGACATCCTGTCTCTCAGGAATGCTGACTGTATCACCCAGGTTGGTATGATCTGCAGACTTGCTGAGGTTGCGCACAACCCCATTCTCTGTCATTGATGAAGATACTGAACAGCACTGGTCCCAGTACTTAACCCCAAGGGACACCCCTTGTCATCAGTCTTCATCTGGACATTGAGCCATTGATATAGTGATCAATGCAACATCCAATCAATTCCTTATCCACTGAACAGTATTCTCATAAAATCCATATCACTCCAATTAAGAGAGAAGGATGTCGTGGGGGACCATGTCAAAGGCCTTACAGAAGTCCCAATAAACCATAGAATCATAGAATAATAGAATCAGTCAGGGTTGGAAGTGACCACAAGGATCATCTAGTTCCAACCCCCCTGCCATTGGCAGGGACACCCTACCTTAGATCAGGCTAGCCACAGTATCATCCAGCCTGGCCTTAAACACCTCCAGGGATGGGGCCTTAAACACCTCTCCGGGCTTTCACCACTCTCATGGCGAAGGACTTCCTCCTCACATCCAGTTTGAATCTCCCAATCTCCAGCTTTGTTCCATTTCCCCTAGTCCTGTCACTCCCTGATGTCCTAAAGAGTCCCTCCCCAGCTTTTTTGTAGGCCCCCTTCAGATATGGAAAGGGCACAATAAGGTCACCTTGAAGCCTCCTCTTCTCCAGACTCTTCCCTTAACCAATAATGTAGTCAGTCTGTCATAGCAGGCCATTGGGTTGGTCAGGCAGGACTTGCCATGCTGACTGTCCCAAACAGTGGCTTTGACAGGTGCTTCTGTCCTGGTGCACAGCATCACTCCTCTGCAGGGCCAGCTGCACTGTCTATGACCATAGCATAGCTGATTGTCATACTGGGTAACACAGCCCAAGTAACAGTCTGTGGTTTGTATTTTGATGTTTCTGAATGGCTGAAATAAGTGAAGCATACCCTTACACCTGCATTGATGTAGATATTTGCAGCAGGCTAATTGCCAGATATTGCAGCTCTAATGTTTGACCTCAGATGAAAATGTACCATTTTAATTCTTTGTATACTCAGTAAGAGCAGAATCAACCCTGGAAGTGCTCCATGACTCTTTCTATGTTTCACCGAGAAGTACCAGTTGAGAGCTCCTTTTCCAAATAATCTATTTTTCTGAAGAATCTCAGGCAAGAGACAGTTTACTTAAGCCACAGCATAAAGGATGAATCCTCACCAGGAATAGCCACAGAACACTTTCAGCCAAAAGGAAATGCAGGCGTTGGGGAATTCCTAGTGTGAATAAACATGTCCACTAATCGGCTCGCAAGAGTCATCTCTGTTTTTCCCTTTGCCATTTTGGTATTGTGAGACGTGAAGCTTTCAGAGCTTTAGTATGTATTTCCGTTTCTTTTCAGAAATAACAAAAGCCTCCATCTGATATGCCAGATAATTTGGGTATTTCCAGAAGGCAGAAATAATCACTACTGCACTTACAGAAGGCTTCTAAAGAAAGCCTCTGGGCAATACTACTGGAGCAAACTCACCTCTGTGTTTCCATCCTGGAGCATGTACTGCTCAGTACTGGGGCGTAGCAACCCAGTGAAAACTCATTGTGAGTGTTCTCTTCTGACAAACATTCACAGATTTACATCAATAAAAACATAGCCTTCAAATAAAGGAAATACCAGAAGCTGATCACAGCAGTATTCAGAGTTTTGCTGTTTGTCTGCCGAGGATGTATATCCCAGCTCTTGCATGACCCAGCTGCCCAATCTGGATTCAGATGGTAGGCAGGATTTTTAATAGCTCAGGGATTCAGCTACCTGCCTGTCCATTCTGCCTAACCAGGGTGGTGAGCTTCAGATTAATAGCTTGTTACTTCCTACATGTTTTTCACAGATATTAGCCAACAAGAATGTTGCCTTGTGTTTCTGTGATGTGTTGTGGGTTCTCCTTTTATCTGACTAATTGTGCCTGAACAAACCAGACCAAAAGAGGAGCAATAATGCCACCAACATCAAACCTCACCAGTGGTTTCCTGTAATCCCACAAATTAAGACTTGACTCAACACCTTTTGCCATCCTCCCTGCTCTGGCACTGTAGAGGCCCTACTATTCCTACAGCCTGTCCTTGCATCCCAAGTTTCATTACTGAGCTAGACCAAAGCTGCCTGGGGGACAAGGAGCCACTGTGAATCTAACAATTTGCCAGCAACAGGTGATGGTTGCCATTACTGAAAAACCAATTACCCTGTACTGCCCTGAAAAGACATTTGCTTCACATCTCAGCTCAATGTCTGGACACAGATGACCACTCTTTGGATGTGCAGGCTTGAAGGCTGTGAAGGACCAAAGGTGCCAGCCTTAAAGAGACAGATGGCTGCTGCCATTGCTAACACCACACTAACTCAGGTCATGCACCATATACCTATTCATGGATCCTGAAACAAGATGCAGATTTGGAAAGCTTTTCTTGAGCACAGAATTGAAGTAAAACTGGCTTTACTGCTGATTGCTCTTCACCTATCACCTTCATGTGACAGTACAGGGATCTGGTTTAATTGCTGGTTTAGCACAAATCTGAACACTGAATACCCCTTTCCACATGCTAGAGGTGATTTGTAAGACTGACAGGAGTGGAGGTAGTTTTAGTGTAATTTTTTCCTCCAAATAAAACAGAAAAATCAACAAAGTCCAAATCAGCACAGCAGGACAATGTAATAGAATAATTATGCTTCAAAACCAGGGTAGACTTTTGCCTCTGTTACTGTGTAGGTGCTCTACAGATTACAATGGAGAATCACAAGTGGAGAGATTTGCTGTAATCAGAACTATCATTTGTAAATTGCAAGCCACAAAATCACTGCTTCATTGGCAACAAACAGTGTAAAGCAGAGCAGACTGCAGTGCTAGTTTGGTTGCTCTTTTAATGATGATGCAGATATTTTTGAGCAGTTGGAAGTAAAGTGATGTTTTCAAAAGAAGAAGCAGCACAATGTGGGTCTACATCTGGCTACACTTGGTAGTGAAATGAAACTATTTCATGAACATTCATTTCTGTTTGTGAACTTTTACCATACTTCAGCATTTAAACATTTTTTTTTCTAGGAAAAAAAAAAGGTCTTTCAGAGGAGCACAATACTGATACATAAATTATATAAAATATATACACATNATGAAGTATATTTTATACATCTGTTTTGATGTATTAATAGATAATTATTTTTATATATTCATTTATGATAGTGATGTTTAAAATACAGAAGCAAGGGTTTACATTAGCTTTCATTAGACAACAGGGAATGTTCTTAATATACTTTGTCTGTCACTCAAGGAACAATTTCCCACATTATTCCACAGGTTCATCTTCCCATTTCTCTAAGCAGCCTGCAGATTCAAAGCATCACGTCTCATCTCCTTATCCTTCAAATACGAAGTATCACACTTTAGAAACGATCATATGCATAAATTTTTCCCTCACTATCATGTTGTCAACATCACAAATGTAAAGGTCATTACTCCCTAAGTTTCACTGGTACCTTAGATCTCAGTTCCATCTTAATTCTCAAATTTTAATGATTCACATCTTCTAAATCTTAGATGGTAAAAATGAAAGCAAAGACAATAAAATCTCACAGAAGTGAGAGCCTCTATAGAATGTGTGGAGATGCTCACATGTCTTTTATTTACTTTTTCTAGAATCACAATGATGAAATCTCTGAAGTGACACAGTCTTGCAGGTGCAGTAATCCCAGTGCCTGGCTAGCTGGAAGAATCGCACCTAGTCATCCCTCTCAGGTATACCAAATGGAGGGTTCCCAGGCAAAGCAGCTCTGCTCCAGCCTCATCCTGCAGCCTAGTAGCAACATCAAAGAAAGTAGGCCTCTGGTGCCCCAGCTTGGCTGGGATTGTGCCAGTCTTGGCAGCTGGCATGTTGATGTTCAGCACTGATCTCAGCTGACAACAAGGCCACTTACAGCTGTGATGTGAAATGGTCAGGGCAGCTGTGTAGCTGTCTCCGAGCTTGATAGCTTGCTGTCTTTTGACAAGGGAAGGTGATTTAGCACCATAGTGTGTTCCTTGTCAGAGCTGGCAGATGAGGTTGCTAAACCCCTCTCTATTATATTCCAGAAGTCATGGCAGTCTGGTGAAGTCCTCACTGACTGGAAAAAGGGAAACATAAACGCCATTTTCAAAAAGGGTAGGAAGGATGAGCCAGGGAACTACAGGCCAGTCAGTCTCACCTCTGTGCCCAGTAGGACCATGGAGCAGATCCTCCTGGAGGCACTACTGAGACAATCAGCATGGCTTCACCAACGGCAAATCCTGCCTGACAAACCTGGTGGCCTGCTCATCTAATAGATGAGAGATGAGCAACTGATGTCATTTACCTGGACCTGAGCAAGGCCTTTGACACTGTCTTGAACCACATCCTGGTCTCCAACCTGGTGACACATGGGTTTGATGGGTGGACCACAAGATGGATAAAGAACTGGTTTGATGGCTACACCCAAAGAGTGGCTGTCAATGGGTCCAAGTCCAAGTGGAGGACAGTGACAAGAGGAGTCCCTCAGGGACAAGACCAAGTGCAAGGTCCTGCATCTGGGNATTACCAATAGGATGTGGACATGCTGGAGCACATCTAGAGAAGGGTCACTGGAATGACTAGAGTGCTGAAGTACCTCTCCTATGAGGACAGACTGAAAGAGTTGGGGCTGTTCAGTCTGGAGAAGAGGAGGCTCCGAGGTGACCTTATTGTGGCCTTTCAGTATTGATCAGGTTGATCTTGGACCTGTGTGGTCCAGTGCAGGGAAAGTAAAACAACTGGGAATTCAACACAAGAACGGATGGGGAAACTGAAGGTGGCTGGCCTGGGGAATAAAGAGAATTCAGACAGAGTTTCATGGCACAAAGAGAAGTCTTAATTAAGTGTGGAAAGGAGCTGTGCTGATCTGTTCATCCCTCCTCATTCCAGGTACGGTCTTTTCTGAGCTTGCCAGGAAATTGTATCCTTTGAAATCTTTTTAAAATTACATACTTTCCAGGTGGTGGGCCTGGAATTCTTGGAATTTTGCTGAATTAAACTTCTGCGTCTCGGTTTGGTTAACCTTTCTCTGCCATAAAGCCTCAGAAGAGGCAGTCTTTCACTGACACCTGTGGGTACAAGGCAGAATAGCACACAGGCTCTGCTACTCAGGGAGCCGGGAATTTCAGTTGCCAGAGTTTACTGGGTGAGGATATTTTACCTCTCAGACTTTTGCCTGAGAAAATCTCGGTTCTATGCAAGGTTCACCACGCTGCAGCGAGGAAGGCAAAGCAGCACACGCTGGCCATCAAGATTAACGACTGCCAGTATTTCACTCTTTGCCTGAGCAGAACTCTTTTTGCAACTTCATTCAGGGCTTTTGATTTTTTCCAGGTGCACACATAGCTAGGTATTTTACAAGAACAAAAGCAGGGCAAAGAAATGTGCCTTGTAGTTGGAGCAGAAAGGCACCAGCATTGCTGCCCATAAACAAGATGTCTTTCACCTACCTACCTGTGGCTTTGCCTGCTGATCAAGACAGAAGGATGGGAAGAGAGGACAGCACTGGCTACCAGAGTTCTTTTGCACTGCTCGGGGGATCTTCCACAGGTTAAACACCATCAAAGATTAAACAAAAATGTTTGCTTAATGGTGGGACATTGCTACCTTAACTACGCATCCTCATGACTTTCAACAGATGAGGGTCTGTTAAAAGACAAGCTTTTCCTCTCACAGGGAAAGCTTGAAAGAGGGAAAACTCCTTGATGGTAGGACTTTTTTTGCTTACAGCTGTTGTGGTAGAATCTGATCATGCCCTTTTGATTTAATTTTTTTTAAAAACCTTCTTCAAGACCTTAAAATAGTCACAGTCTGCTCTTACAGAAACTCTTCCTATTTGGGCAGTGTTGGCACCCTTTTCTGTGTGCCGTTCCAGTCTTATGTAAGTAACTCCCACTGAAGGGCAACAGCAGCCTGTTCATATAATTCTGCCATGACTACTTAAAATGCCAGGTATTAAATTAAGCACTCAGAACAAAGCCATTCAAATGTTGCACAACTCTGAGCTAATTTGGACACCTCCCCAGCACATTATAAATAAGTGTTGTATTTACACTTCTGGTTACAATGAAGTAACCTATTATCATATGACAGTAATCACTCTGACTATTGAATATGTTCAAAACCATAGAAGTCACATTTAGAGCAAGAAGTGACAACTTTCTCCAAAAAAAGAAGGAAAAAAAAAAAAAGCTTAGTTGTTGGTTTACAAGCCTTTTCTGTGGAGACTGGGATTAATCTTCTCCAGGACTTGTGGTTTATACATAACTGCTTTGTACCTGGGTGCTGTAGTCCTAGTATGCATTTCATACAGTTCTATGCAGATGGTTCTTCTCTGGAATTAGAAGAGTAACCCATAATCAAAGGACTAGCAGATGCAATGGTAATACTTCTTGATTAAGGTTAAGGGTCTATGGTTTAAAACTTTTATAACTTAACAAGGAGGCATTCTTCAGGACTTTTTGTGATCTGTACATACAGAGAGCTAATGGAATCATAGCATCATGGAATGTCAGGGGTTGGAAGGGACCT
>WAAF01012769.1:1353-23086 GCA_013400475.1 Tricholaema leucomelas
CTGTCCTGTCCTGTCCTGTCCTGTCCTGTCGTGTCCTGTTCTGTTCTGTTCTGTTCTGTTCTGTTCTGTTCTGTTCTGTTCTGTTCTGTTCTGTTCTGTTCTGTCCTGTCCTGTCCTGTCCTGTCCTGTCGTGTTCTGTTCTGTTCTGTTCTGTTCTGTCCTGTTCTGTTCTGTCCTGTCCTGTCCTGTCCTGTCCTGTCCTGTTCTGTTCTGTTCTGTTCTATGGCTACTCCACTACTGATTGCTTCCCTGATTCTGCCATTGGGTTTGCCAAGGCTTTCAAGGATTGCCAGCCTCCTGCTGCAACCACTGCTGCAGCTCTTCATATGGAGAGTGCCTAAAACCACACCTGAGCTCATGCAATTTAATGCATTTCTCTTGAAAGTTTGGGCCTTTGATGCAAAAATAGTTCTTTCAGAGGAAGTGGGAGTAAGTCTGCCTTTGAATAATAATGATTACAATAACTGTAAAATGGATAATAACAGCAACCAACAAGAAGTGGCCAGGGGGATGCCTTGCAACAGCTTCTGAGGTTTTACAATTTATTTTCATTTTACAATGGAATGAAAACAAAACCTTCAGATAGTTTGTTTTCAATTTAGGTCCTTCTTGTTGCACTGTCAGAAATAGCCAGAGGGCTCTGGACCTCAAGAATTTGTCCATACAAGTATTAAAAGAATGCTTCAGCTTTCATGAATCAGCAGTTTCTCCTGGTGGGATAGTTCACCAAAAACGCTCTGCCCAGAACTTCTGCTAAACCCCAAATACTTCTGAACCGTGAGTCATATTCCCCCACAACATAGTTGTTACAAATCACTTGTTTTATGGTTTGTGGGTTGCTTCTGGACTGTCTTTTCTTAAATATACCTTTCCCCTCCATCCTCTGAGGATGTACATTTGTTTCCCACCCTCCTTCAACTCTTCTCAGGCTTTTTTAGTTGTGTTTCTTTTTTTTATTCCTCTCATGCAGCTGTTTGCCTTTTTTAACCTTCCCTAACTTAGACATGGGAAGCAATGTTGGAATAATGCTTTTGTGGTATGCTGTGGCAGAAGTTTGCTAGGAAATAGGTGGCTGCTGGATGGCCTCTGCAATGGATCATAGAATCAACTAGGTTGGAAGAGACCTCCAAGATCATCCAGGCCAACTTATCAGTCAGCCTTATCCAATCATAGAATCATAGAATCAATTAGGTTGGAAGAGACCTCCAAGATCATCCAGTCCAATTTATCACTCAGCCTTATCCAATCATAGAATCAACTAGGTTGGCAGAGACCTCCAAGATCGTCCAGTCCAACCTAGCACCCAGACCTATCCTGTCATCTAAACCATGTCACTAAGTGCCTCAGCCAGGCTTTTCTTCCTCACCTCCAGGGATGGTGACTCCACCACCTCCCTGGGCAGCCCATTCCAATGCCAATCACTCTCTCTGCCAACAACTTCCTCCTAACATCCAGCCTAGACCTCCTCCGACACAACCTGAGACTGTGTCCTCTTGTTGCCTGGGAGAAGTGACCAACCCCCACCTGGCTACAGCCTCCCTTCAGGTAGTTGTAGACAGCAATGAAGTCTGCCCTGAGCCTCCTCTTCTGCAGGCTAAACACCCCCAGCTCCCTCAGCCTCTCCTCATAGGGTTTGTGTTCCAGGCCTTTCACCAGCTTTGCTGCCCTTCTCTGGACACGTTCCAGTTGTCCCACTACTGTCTCACAAAGCTCTGTCTGACAGTTTGTTGGTTCTCACTCGTCTCGGATGGCATTTTCCATCAGTCAGAGCTGACCTCTGTCAAAAGGCAGGAACATCTGCTCTCATGTCCTGGCCAGCTGCAACTCTTGCCAGCTCGGCAGCACTTCAGGAAATCAGAAGAGCCACACAGTAATAATTAACTCTCAGTGCTTGTGGGGCAGCTGCTATGTGTGTGATGCCTGTGGTTTGGTTTTAGACTCAGCTGGCTCAGAGATGGCTTTGCAGGACCCATATCTAGTTCTGGCCAGCTCCACGTTTCATGCTGCACCCAGATGTGCTTTGGAAAGACAAACTCTTTTTCTCTTTCTCTAACATTTCAGGTGGAAATCACAGAATCATAGAACAGTTTGGGTTGGAAGGGACCTTAAAGATCATCTAGTTCCAACCCCCCTGCCATAGGCAGAGACATCTACTGCTAGATCATCTTACTAAAGGCCTCATCTAGCCTGGCTTTGAGTATTTCCAGGCCTGCCTCCACAACTTGTCTGGGCAACCTGTTCCAGTGCCTCACCACCCTCATGGTAAAGAATTTGTTACTAATGTCTAATCTAACTTCTTCAAGTTTGAAGTCATTACCCCTTATCCTGTCACCACATGACCTTGTAAAAAGTCCCTCTCCGGTTATCCTGTAGGCCCCCTTCAAATGCTGGAGCCTTTTCTTCTCCAGGCTGAACAACCCCAACTCTCCTGTTTTTGCAGGAGAGATGCTCCAGCCTTCTAATTATCTCCATGGCTCTCTGCATCCCATAAGGTTAATAGATAGCACGCAGAAAAGCATAACCCTATTCTTAGAGAGAGAAACAACATGGTAACTAATTACTGAGAAAGGGAATGGGGCTTTTCATTCTGAAAGATGGAGACAGCTGCAGAAAGGGGATCAAGACCTGCCAGGACTTAATGCAATGGAAGCTATGAAGTGCTAATCAGGTGGGCTTTGTATGAATTGTTTCATGCTCCTCACCATGGCATACTATGAATGTACTCAGCGAGGTAGAAGGACCCCTTGTATTACTGTCTCAAAACACTGTTTTGCATGCAAAATTGTCACAAGACTTTCTTATTTTAATCTGTCATGTTCGTGCATTTAAACAGAGGGCAGGAGGAATGAAACCCAGTTTGGAGCACCATATGGAGACAACACAAATTAACCTGTTCCACCATCCTGCCCAGGGAGGTGGTGGAGTCTCCAGTTCCTGGAGGAGTTCAAGAAAAGACTGGATGGGGCACTTAGTGCCGTGGTCTAGTTGATTCATAGAATCATAGAATCAGTCAGGGTTGGAAGGGACCACAGGGATCATCTAGTTCCAACCCCCTGCCATGGGCACAGACACCCTACCCTAGATCAGCCTGGCCACAGCCTCATCCAGCCTGGCCTTAAACGCCTCCAGGGATGGGGCCTCAACCACCTTCCTGGGCAACCCATTCCAGGCTCTCACCACTCTCATGCTGAACAACTTCCCCCTCATGTCCAGTCTGAACCTGCCCATCTCCAGCTTCACTGCATTCTCCCTAGTCCTGTCAGTACCTGATTGGATAGGGGTGAGTGACAGGTTGGACTGGATGGTCTTGGATGTCTCTTCCAACCTGGTTGATTCTATGATGTTCTTGGCATAAATTTCCTATGTCAAACATTATTTCAGATTGGGACCTCATTTTGCCTTCACATTCTCTGATGCTTCTTTCCTTCCTTGGAAGCATCAGGAGGGGCACAGTGTAGTGCTGCAGGCAACTCTTTACAGGAAAAGAAATAAATTGGGCAATATACTTCAAATAGTGGAAGAATGAATTATTTCACCATTTTAGTGGTTTCCCAGGAGAGAGAGTAGAGAGAGAAAATGCACTTAACACTCTAAAATAGTAAAATAACAAGAACCACAGCAACCTCACCCCTCTGTACTTGAATCAAACTGAATGGTTTAGGTAAATTCCCAGCAGATCTGCAAGTGGCACACTCTGTCAGAGAGTATGACTATGCCTGGCAAGAGAAATACTCCATGTTAATGATATCATGAACTGTCTCAGCTAATTTGAAGTTCTTCTGTAAGGCCTGGTTTCTGGCAGATAAGCTGAATGATTTTGGAATATGAATTCCTCTTTTAATGTGGAGTTTGTTCCTGTTTTCATGGATGGTATTCCTGGAAAATGACTTTCTTAATGCTGTATTTCACATATCTTTTAAATGAAATCTGTTACTCCCTTGTATTCCTGGAACAGACTTAAAATACTCCAAGCAGCAACTAGAAGACAATGAGAGGGAGGGAATTGTGAGTAATTTTTGAGATTACATACATGGAAGAAAGCAAGGCAGCACTAAGAAGGTAAACTATCATTCTAAGAGCCTAAATAAGAGCATCTAAATGCCCTCTTATGTTTTGTTCTGGCTTTTGCTCAAAATTTTAATGGCGAGTTTTCAGAGAGCCAAAATGGGATTCAATAAGAAAGCTGATTCTATCACTCAGCTCTGGTGAGACCTCACCTGAAGTACTGTGTTAAGCTCTGGGGTCCTTGACACAAGAAGGATGTGGATCTGATGGTGTGAGTCCAGAGGAGGGTTCCAGAGGGCTGGAACATGCTTCCTCCCAAGACAGGCTGAGAGAGCTGAGGTTGTTCAGCCTGGAGAAGGGAAGGCTTCAGGGACACCTTCCATACTTTAAGAGGGGCTAAAAGAATGCTGAGGAGGGATTGTTTACAAAGTTGTGTAGCACTAGGATGAGGGGCAATGTTTTTAAGCTAAAGAAGAGTATATTTAGATTGAACATTAGAAAGAAGTTCTTTACTATGAGGGTGGTAGAACACTGGAACACATTTCTCAGGGAGGTGGTGGAGATCCCATCCCTGGAGGCATTCAAAGTCAAGCTTGATGGGGCTCCAAGCAATCTAATCTAGTTGGAGATGTTCCTGCTTACTGCAAGGGGGCTGAATTAGATGATAGAATAGAATCAACTAGGTTGGAAAAGACCTTCAAGATCATCCAGTCCAACCTATCACCCAGCCCTATCCAGTCAACTAGACCATGGCACTCATCCAGTCTTTTCCTGAACACCTCCAGGGATGGTGACTCCACCACCTCCCTGGGCAGCCCATTCCAATCCAAATCACTCTCTCTGTGAAGAACTTTCTCCTAACATCCAGCCTATACTTCCCCCAGCACAACTTGAGGCTGTGTCTCCTTGTCCTGTTGCTGGTTGTCTGGGAGAAGAGACCAACCCCCACCTGGCTACAACCTCCCTTCAGGTAGTTGTAGACAGCAATGATCTCTAGAGGTGACTTCCAATCCAGTGCATTCCAAGATTCTATGTTCCTATGATTCTAAACTAGAAAGAAACTGGAAGGAATTCTATAGTATCCTTCATGTTTTGGTGCAGCTGAAAAGGTCTATGTGTAGTTACGACTCAACAAAAATGAAGACTAAACAAGAATGAATACCTCTAGAGGTATTCTGTAATCTATCTGTGGTTAGTGAGGTTTGTGTGCCCATGTGGAGTCATTTGGGGAATAGGATCATATAACCTGACCTGTCAATAGTAGTGCTTTTGTCCAAGCTTGAACAGACAGCACAAAGTGCTCAACATTACTTCTACCAGCCGTTGCTTTATAATATAAATAGATGGCCTCAAGAGGCATTTTAAGTGCAGATTTGTTCCAGACCTGAGATTCCCTGGTGGAAGTTTCACAGAATTAACCAGGTTGGAAAAGACCTCTGAGTCCAACCTAACACCTAACCCTTCTAATTAACTAAATCATAGCACTGAGTGCCTCATCCACCCTCCTTTTAAACACCACCAGAGATGGCGACTCCACTACCTCCAAGGGCAGCCCATTCCAATGGGCAATCGCTCTTCCTGTGAAGAACTTCTTCCTGACATCCAGCCTAACCCTGCCCTGGCACAGTTTGAGATTGTGTCCTCTTGTTCTGTTGCTGGTTGCCTGGCAGAAGAGACCAACCCCAACCTGGCTACAACCTCCTTTCAGGTAGTTGTAGACAGCAATGAGGTCACCCCTGAGCCTCCTCTTCTCCAGGATGAACACCTCCAGCTTCCTCTGCAGCTCCTCACAGGGCTGTGCTCCATCCCCCTCACCAGCCTTGCTGCCCTTCTCTGGACACATTCAAGAACCTCAACATCTTTCTTAAATTGACTGGCCCAGAACTGGATAGAATACTCAAGGTGTGGCCTGACCAGTGCTGAGAACAGAGGCAGAGTGACTTCCTTGGTCCTGCTGACCAATGCCTCACCCTTTAAATGAAAAATAAGGTCTCTGCATTTCTACTGCTCATGGACAGGGTCACAAGCAACTTAACCCCAGAACTAGAAAAAAAGGCATTGATTTTGTGCCAAGTTATTGGAGGAAAACATGCTGAGGTAAACTAACCAGTTCTGAAATGGAGGTGGGGAGATGGCGTAGAAGCCAAGAGTGTCTGAGACAGGGATGGTCTGGCCATTGAGGACGGAACTGCTTGCAGCAGCTGGATTGCTGCCTACTCTGGAGCTGGAGCATGAGACAGTTTGTGAAACTAAAACACATTTTCCAACTTTATGGGATTTTCCTTATGGTCTGTTCTCAGCAAAGCAGCATTATTATTGTAAATAGATGCTCTTTTTGTCCCATCTCCCAGGGGATAAAAATGACTGTTCTGTTTGACCATGTATGTTTTCCCACTCATTGCTGAAGCTGTTCTATTTCTTAAAGTCTGCAGAGAGCCAAGCATTAGCAGATACTGTTAATATCATTTCTTCAAAGTTAGAGCTGGATGTCTGTGCCAGATAGTCTTTAATATGAGACGTGGCCTCTGTCCCCTCAGAATTGCAGGGGTTGGAAAGTAGTTCTAGTGAGTCATCTCAAACACTCTCTTGCACTGTGGCTGGACCCTTCTGTCTGGCTCCTCTGTACAGTCTTCTCTAACTCTTTCAGACGCCTGAGCGCTCGATCCTGTGCTTATCACCAGGGCTGCTATTTCCATGATCCAACTGCATCCTGTCATGAAACAGGAGTGAGGATCCTGGTAGAGTGCTGTGCATCTCTTTCCCTCCAGCTCCCAAGCTATCACCTTCCTGACTGTGCCACTCACTGTTCCTGGGAATATTTTTACAGCTGTCCACCTTTCTCCTTTGGGAGTCTTTTTCCCACTTTGCCCTCCTCAGTGTTTCTCCTGTCAGTGAATAGGTTTTTTCCAGCCTTCTGTTCCCTTGGGGATGGTTGGTGCATTTCATGTTTATGGATTCATTGCTGTGCCAGTCCTGAAGTCAGATAGGCAACCCCGGGGCAAGCTCTGCTTTGTGGAGCAAAGCTGGAGGTGGGTAGGTTCAGACTGGACATGAGGAGGAAGTCGTTCAGCATGAGAGTGGTGAGAGCCTGGAATGGGTTGCCCAGGAAGGTGATTGAGGCCCCATGCCTGGAGGTGTTTAAGGCCAGGCTGGATGAGGCTGTGGCCAGGATGATCTAGAGTAGGGTGTCCCTGCCCATGGCAGGGGGGTTGGAATTAGATGATCCTTGTGGTCCCTTCCCACCCTGACTGATTCTATTTGCTGGTGCACTCAACTTACATTAAATCTGGGGAGCTATGCCAGCTAAAATGCCAGGCTCTCATGGTCTTTCATGCTTTCTCCTTCCCTGGGATTTCAAATACACCACTTTAGTTAAGGGGGCTAGCTGGAGATGTCACTTCCTAGCAAGTGCCACAGGGTGCAGAAGTTACTGTGTTCCCCAGGACCCTTCTAAGCCATCTTGCCTACTGCCATATGATGACTTTCTATCCCACAGTGATAGCTGTTTTAAAAAAGGGCTCTGGTCCTCATCACAGATCTAAGAATATGTATGCCACAGAACAAACACTAAGGAAAAGTCACTGCACAATGAGTTCTGCATCCATTTTAGCTGAAGTTGGTACCAATGACATGGTTGGATAGCATCATTGGGTTCTCTTGCATAGTGCTGTCCCCTGGCGGTGTCCTAACTGCTGAGACATGATGGATGGTGCACAGGATTGCAGTGAGGTGTAATGATGCATCCTCAGATTTGGGAGAGTTTTCCTGTCCATCTGGATACATCAGAAAGTCATTGCCTTATGAATGGTGCTTGAGCATTTTAGCATATAAGTTGCACGTAAGGCTTAGTCCCTGCATTCAGCCAAGTGTGGTGGCAGTATGGCTTGAATCATAGAATCAGTCAGGGTTGGAAGGGACCACAAGGATCATCTAGTTCCAATCTCCCTGACATGGACAGGCACACCCTACCCTAGATCAGGCTGCCCACAGCCTCATCCAGCCTGGCCTTAAACACCTCTTTAACCATCCTCTTTAACATCTTCATAGATGATCTGGATTTGGGCATCGAGTCAGTCATCAGCAAGTTTGCAGATGACACTAAGCTGGGGGCTGATGTGTCTGGGCTGGAGGGCAGAAGGGCTCTGCAGCGGGACCTTGACCGCCTGGACAGATGGGCAGAGTCCAAGGGGATGGCATTCAATAGCTCCAAGTGCCAGGGGCTGCACTTTGGCCACAACAACCCCATGCAGAGATACAGGCTGGGGTCAGAGTGGCTGGAAAGCAGCCAGACAGAGAGGGATCTGGGGGTGCTGATTGATACCTGCCTGAACATGAGCCAGCAGTGTGCCCAGGTGGCCAAGAGAGCCAATGGCATCCTGGCCTGCATCAGGAATGGTGTGGCCAGCAGGAGCAGGGAGGTCATTCTGCCCCTGTACTCTGCACTGGTTAGACCACACCTTGAGTACTGTGTTCAGTTCTGGGCCCCCCAGTTTAGAAGGGACATTGAGATGCTTGAGCGTGTCCAGAGAAGGGCAACGAGGCTGGTGAGAGGCCTCGAGCACAGCCCTACGAGGAGAGGCTGAGGGAGCTGGGATTGTTTAGCCTGGAGAAGAGGAGGCTCAGAGGAGACCTTATTGCTGTCTACAACTACCTGAGGGGTGGTTGTGGCCAGGGGGAGGTTGCTCTCTTCTCTCAGGTGGCCAGCGCCAGAACGAGAGGACACAGCCTCAAGCTATGCCAGGGGAAGTTTAGGCTTGAGGTGAGGAGAAAGTTCTTCACTGAGAGAGTCATTGGCTACTGGAATGGGCTGCCCAGGGAGGTGGTGGAGTCGCCGTCCCTGGAGCTGTTCAAGGCAAGGTTGGACGTGGCACTTGGTGCCATGGTCTAGCCTTGAGCTCTGTGGTAAAGGGTTGGACTTGATGATCTATGAGGTCTCTTCCAACCCTGACGATACTATGATACTATGATACCTCCAAGGACAGGGACTGAACCATCTCTCTGGACAACCCATTCCAGGTTCTCACCACTCTCATGGGTGAGAGTCTTGAGAGATTTCTGACTTCTGAATATGAGTAATGCTTGATAACAAATATGGTAAATCAACATTTTAAACTGTTTGTTATTAGCCATTGTTTGAAAGCATGTTTGTCCATGATCCTTTGTGGGGAAAAAAAGAGATCTAAATATCAATTCATAATTTCAGTCCAGAATTCATTTAGTACCTCTTGGCATAAAACTTGAGGTGACAATTCATACAGTTTCCATTCTACAGTAACTTACTCCCTGCCTTAGTTCACAGGATCATAGAATTTCTTAGATTGGAAAAGACCTTCAAGATCATCGAGTCCAATCATTGGTTTCACACTGACAAGTCCTTGACCAAACCAAATCCCTCAGCACAACATCTAATCACTATGAATATATCAGATAGGAGACTGATGAGTGATAATTTGAAAAAGCAGGCCAGCAACATAGTAACTTGGAGGTTTTTTTTCATTGCAAAGATAAATAATAATTTGAGAGGAGATGTCATTACTGTTTAATGACTTTGTCTGAACAGAACAATTGAAGGAAATAGGTTTGCTCTTCCTCATCCCTTGCCATTTCCATGATGTCACGAGGTTTGGCCATAACAAATGGAAAATTAGGACATAGGAAAGGCACTGCCTTCAGGGCAGAATATGCATGCATGGTACCAATGGTATGCAGCATCACTACAGACATGTACTCAACACTGGTCAAGCCACACCTTGAGTCCTGTGTCCAGTTCTGGGGCCCCTCAATTCAAGAGAGATATTAAGATGCTGGAATGTGTCCAGAGAAGGGTGACAAGGCTGGTGAAGGGCCTGAAACANAACATCTAGGTTCATGGTTTATCAAGAGGACAGAAAATTAGAAGGAAGTTTTAGTGGAGACAACTTGCATTGTCTCAGACAGTAACTAAGCCATAATAATGGTGACTTAATAAACCAGGAAAGCTGGGGAGGGACTATTTACATGGTCTAGTAATGTCAGGATGAGGGGGAATGGGTTTCAACTGGCAGAGGGGAGATTCCGACTGGATGTTAGGAGGAAGTTCTTTACAGTGAGGGTGGTAAGACACTGGCACAGGTTGCCCAGGGAGGTTGTGGATGCTTCCTCCCTGGAGGCGTTTAAGGCCAGGCTGGATGAGGCCTTGAGCAACCTGCTCTAGTGGGAGGTGTCCCTGCCTATGGCGGGGGGTTGGAGCTGGATGATCCTTGAGGTCCCTTCCAACCTAAACCATTCTATGATTCTATTCTGCCATGTCCTGGAGAAATGAAGTTTGCACAACTAGGAATTTGGTTGCTTTGATATCTTTACAAAGTTTTTGGTTGCTTAACTGCCTTTTCTGAATGTTTGGTTCCGTTTCCTACATTTGGGGCATCTGGTGTTTGCCTGACTGTTATGTGCTTGGTCAGCAACACCTGTATATCATTCTGGCTGGGGGATGGCTGGCCACATGTACCGAGTCAATTATTGATTTTTAAAGTAGTGGACATGACTTAGTTCAGACTGTAGAGATTGCTACTCAAGAGCCAGAGGCCATAGTTTCAGTTTTGGTTTCCTCAGCTGATGTCACCTCCAGCATTGTTTTGCTGATTAGAAGGACAGGGAAAAACTAATCATAGAATAGAATCATAGACTCATAGAATCAACCTGGTTGGAAGAGACCTCCAAGATCATCCAGTCCAACCTAGCACCCAGCCCTATCTACTCAACTAGACCATGGCACTAAGTGCCTCATCCAGGCTTTTCTTGAACATCTCCAGGGATGGCGACTCCACCACCTCCCTGGGCAGCCCATTCCAATGCCAATCACTCTCTCTGCCAACAACTTCTTCCTAACATCCAGCCTAGACCTCCCCCGACACAACTTGAGACTGTGTCCCCTTCTTCTGTTCCTGGTTGCCTGGCAGAAGTGACCAACCCCCACCTGCCTACAACAGGTAGTTGTAGACAGCAATGAGCTCTGCCCTGAGCCTCCTCTTCTCCAGGCTAAACACCCCCAGCTCCCTCAGCCTCTCCTCACAGGGCTGTGTTCCAGGCCCCTCACCAGCCTCCTCACCCTTCTCTGGACACGTTCCAGTACCTCAACATCTCTCTTGAATTGAGGAGCCCAGAACTGGACACAGCACTCAAGGTGTGGCCTGGCCAGTGCTGAGTACAGGGGAAGAATAACCTCCCTTGTCCTGCTGGCCACACTGTTCTTGATCCAGGCCAGGATGCCATTGGCTCTTCTGGCCACCTGGGCACACTGCTGGCTCATCTTCAGCTACTGTCTACCAGCACCCCCAGGTCCCTTTGTGCCTGGCTGTTCTCCAGCCACTCTGTCCCCAAAAGAGTGGCTGTTTTGGAGCGCTGGATAAGAAAAGGGTAATTTTCTCATTGATTTCACTGTTAACTCTTTTTGTACTCCAGAAAATCCTACCCTATCTCCTTGCAGCAGTCCATTGCTATGTAAGCAAAATTTCAAAAGCTATTTGCCTCTCCACATACCATATTCCAAAAAGTCTATTTCTCCTGCCCTAAGTATAAGAGTGCTGGACTGGGCCAAACTCAAATCCCAGGGAGTCGAGCTCAGAATCACAGATTTACAGAGTGGTAAGTGTCGCAAGTGACCTCTGGAGGTTGTCTAGTCCAACTGCCCTTGTAAAGCAGGTTGCACAGGATCACATTCAGGTAGATTTTGAATATCTCCAGAGAAGGAGACTCCACAACCTCATCTCAGATGCAGCAGTGAGCAGATTTAAGTTAATTTGCCTTTCCAGACCCATGTGAGATATTATGCTGGCCTCTAACAGGATGTGTTGTTTGCTTACACTTCATTATGGAGGCTGGAGCTCTTTAGCTTGGAGAAGAGGAGACTGAGAGGTGACCTCATCAGTGTTCATAAATATGTGCAGGGTGAGTGCCAGGAGGATGGAGCCAGGCTCTACCAGGTGATGCCCACTGACAGGATAAGGGGCAATGAGTGGAAGCTGAGGCATAGGAAGTTTCATGTAAACATGAGGAGGATTTTTTTTCCCTATGAGGGTGACAGAATACTGGAACAGGCTGTCCAGGGGGGTTGTGGAGTCTTTCTCTCTGGAGATATTCAAACTTCACCTGGGTGTGTTCCTGTGTGATCTGATATAGGTGATCCTGCTCTGGCAGCGGGGTTGGACTGGATGATTTTTCGAGGTCCCTTTCAGCCCCTGACTGGGCTGATTCTGTGGTTATCCCTTGCAGAATTCCTGCTCATTAGCTTATGACAGCCCTCAGCCTCACTGATATTTGGTCCAAAGTCCCTTTGTGCAGACCTGGTTAAAATCTCTTCCCCTGTGACTTCTGTAGAGTGATAAGTCCTTGGGTTAATCACATACCACACAAAGAATTCTTTTTAATCCATTTGACTTACTCATATTTTCAACCCATTCCCTCAGGACTGTGTCTGACCCCATAGTTCTATATCTGAACCACCAACACACATTCAGATATCTTCTTGCTCAGCAGTCCTTGTGTTTCCTACTGCCCTTCAAACACCACATAGCCAATATAAAACAGTAGACAGAAGGGCTTAGGTGCAATTTAGAGTGGATAATTCTGGATAGAGCAACATGGCTGCTTTTCCTACTCCTCCAGTTCTTCCTGATGTGCTTTGTGGTTTGCTTATTCTCTACATCTAGTTTGTAGGTTGCAAATGTTATTCGTGGTGCAGCATTGTCTCCTGCTGTGCTTGATGCACAAGGACATCCATTGACTGCTGATATCAGATGGAGAAATCAGTTCTCTGCATCAGGCTGCAGCAGCTTCTGAGCTGTCAGTTGAGTCCTGGGTAATCACCAAGCTGCTGGTAGGTATGGGAGGGATTGGTGCAGAGCTCGTTTGTGTCTCTTTGTAGCACAAAGCTTTTGTCAGCGTAAAATCAAGCCGGGGATAGCAACGGCACAAGGTGAAGCTGTGCAACAGAGCCAGAGGCAAAAATAGGAAGCAGCTCTAGTGCTGCAGGCTCCTTCTCAGCCACAGCTGCATTTCAGAAGTGTCAGGGAACAACAGGGTCTTTGTCACCACAGTGCTGGGAGCATTGCTGCAGAAACCATCTGCCCTGAGTAAATAGGCTCACAGAGCATGTACACACCTCTGTCTCCATGGGCTTCAAGTGGCTTCTGCACCCGCAGGACAATACCGGGATGTGTGTGAGGAAGAGAGATAGGGGAGAGAGTTATCTCAAGTCTTTGCATACCATAAAACACCTTCATAAGGAAAAGGTCATAAGATGCTTGGGGGGTGTATAAAGTGCCTGTTTTATCTGAGTATGGAGTAACCACGGGGAGCCTAAGAGCTAGTGGGTCTACAAAATTTGTCTTCAAAAAGGCCATTCATGAAAGCCTTTGAATTGCATCGGTGGTTTGCCATTATAGAATCATAGAATCATAGAATGGTTTAGGTTGGAAGGGACCTCAAGGATCATCCAGCTCCAACCCCCTGCCATAGGCAGGAACACCTCCCATTAGAGCAGGTTGCTCAAGGCCTCATCCAGCCTGGCCTTAAACACCTCCAGGGAGGAAGCATCCACAACCTCCCTGGGCAACCCGTTCCAGTGCCTTACCACCCTCACTGTAAAGAACTTCCTCCTAACATCCAGTCTAAATCTCCCCTCTTCCAGCTTAAACCCATTCCCCCTCGTCCTAACATTACTAGACCGTGTAAATAGTCCCTCCCCAGCTTTCCTGTAGGCTCCCTTCAAATACTGGAAGGCCACTATAAGGTCTCCTCGAAGCCTTCTCCTCTCCAGGCTGAAGAGCCCCAACTCTCTCAGCCTGTCCTCATAGCAGAGGTGCTCCAGCCCTCTGATCATCTTCGTGGCTCTCCTTTGGACCCGCTCCAGCAGTTCCATGTCCTTCTTGTATTGGGGGCTCCAGAACTGCACACAGTACTCCAGGTGGGGTCTGACGAGAGCAGAGTAAAGGGGGAGAATCACCTCCCTTGCCCTGCTGGCCACACTTCTCTTGATGCAGCCCAGCACTCGGTTGGCTGTCTGGGCTGCATGTGCACACTGCCGGCTCATGTTGAGCTTCTCGTCGACCCAGACCCCCAGGTCCTTTTCCTCAGGGCTGCTCTCAGCCATTCACCACCCAGCCTGTATTTGTGCCTGGGATTGCACCGACCCAGGTGCAGGACCGTACACTTGGCCTTGTTAAACGTCATGAGGTTGGCCTGGGCCCACCTCTCCAGCCTGTCCAGGTCCCTCTGGATGGCATCCCTGCCCTCCAGCAAGTCAGCTGTGCCACACAGCTTGGTGTCATCTGCAAACTTGCTGAGGGTGCACTCAATTCCTCTGTCCATTGTGTTAGACCTCGAATGTTCTATGGAGATCCCTGGTCTATTCTGGATGATACCAGAGAGATTGGCAGAGAGGTCCTTTTAGCTCCTGAGAAGCCAAATGAATATCTCTGTTCTGTGGCTGCTAGTCTAAAACTCCAGATCTTAAAAGAGTCAATGCTTTCTTGTCTCAAGAGTGAAGTTCAAATCTGTACGATCAAAACTGGATGAACATTAAAAGGGAGAGAAAAAAAAAAGAAGAGGCAACATTGCAAACATCCATGCAAATAAACATCACAGCTCTCTTTCAGTGCTATTTATAGCTTTTTCAGTTTAATGACCCCAAATGCTGCATGAAGGGTTTCTCTAATGTGCTACCAAGACTGTTTATAGGAGACAACTGTCTCAAGAATGTGGTAGTGTAAAGACTCCCACAGCAGCACCCATGCTGAAATCGCAAATCTCCTTGGGCAGTCTCTTCCTGTCTACTGAAGTTAGGGATGATATGGGATTTAAGTCATTGCTTACACACCATGGCAAGCAGACATGAGTGGAAATCAGTGGGCATTGGCAGTCAGTTCTGAATAACTAGCATATGAAATTGTGGACATGTACTCTTCTGCCTGTAGCTGGAGATGCTTGGGATGTTATGGCTCTCATCTGGTTTCTACCATGTCTTGAGAGAGGCTCTCTGTGCACAACCTCTCAAAATTGGTCTCTCAGGATGGTCCCAATCTCCCTTGAGTACTTCTGCCTACCCCAGGACTGAGCATGGCCAGCCAGAGGCAGCCCCATGACTGGTGACAGTCCACTTCCAACCTTTTATTTTATGGGAGGACAAGAGGAGCAGGGATTTGAGTCAGTGCTGTGACATAAGGGCAAGATCTAATAGGTTTATAGATTTACACAGGTAAGGAGGAAGTTCTTCACAGAGAGAGTGATTTGTCATTGGAATCAGCTGCTCAGGGAGGTGGTGGAGTCACTGTCCCTGGAGGTGTTCAAGAAAAGACTGGATGAGACATTTAGTGCCATGGTCTAGATGACTGGATAGGGCTGGGTGCTAGGTTGGACTGGATGATCTTGGAGGTCTCTTCCAATCTGGTTGATTCTATGATTCTATGATACAAGCTGACTGCTCTGCGAAGAGAAGTGGTACTGCTCCTATGCTAATGAAAATACCAGACCAGAAGACTATCCCTTCCTGCATGACCTGTCTGGCCAGCAAGGTTGGGATCACTGCTCTGCAAGACCAGTCAGCACTCCAGTCCACTTCAGTGCAAAGCCCGATGGCTTATCTTAAGTCATCACTAAAGAGCAAAAAAGTGTGTCTTGGAACAGTAATTCCTGACTATCTCCTTCTGTATTGCTTTTAAGGTACAGAGCCTCAGTGATGGCTGAGCTGTTCTGTATGCTGTTCATTAGCTGATCACATGCCACTGCTAATTTTTTTCAAATGGATTCCCTATTTATAAATGTTCACCACTGTGCCGACACATGAAGGGAGGGAAGCACAGATCTGTGCTGTCTACTCCGTGCTTTTAATGCAGATCCTTTGTGATTCTCTTTTGGAGGGATCAACTTAGGCTCATAGAAGCAACCAAGTAGGAAGAGACCTCCAAGATCATCCAGTCCAACCTAGCACCCAGCCCTAGACAATTAAATAGACCATGGCACTAAGTGCCTCAGCCAGGCTTTTCTTCAACACCTCTAGGGACGGTGACTCCACCACCTCCCTGGGCAGCCCATTCCAATGCCAATCACTCTCTCTGCCAACAACTTCCTCCTAACATCCAGCCTAGACCTCCCCCGGTACAACTTGAGACTGTGTCCCCTTGTTCTATTGCTGGTTGCCTGGGAGAAGATACCAACCCCCACCTGGCTACAGCCTCCCTTCAGGTAGTTGTAGACAGCAATGAGGTCACCTCTGAGCCTCCTCCAGGCTGCACACCCCCAGCTCCCTCAGCCTCCCCTCACAGGGCTGTGTTCCAGGCCCCTCACCAGCTTTGTTGCCCTTCTCTCCACACGTTGCAGTCTCTCAACTTCTCTCTTGAATTGAGGAGCTCAGAACTGGACACAGCACTCAAGGGGTGGCCTGACCAGTGCTGAGTACAGGGGCAGAATAACCTCCCTTGTCCTACTGGCCACACTGTTCCTGATACAGGCCAAGATGCCATTGGCTCTCCTGGCCACCTGGGCACACTGCTGCCTTGTGTTCAGCTACTCTCTACCAGTACCCCCAGGGTCCCTTTCTTCCTGGCTGCTCTCCAGCCACTCTATCTCCAGCCCTGTAGTGCTGCTTGGAGTTGTTGTGGCCAAAGTGTAGGACCCTGCACTTGGCCTTGTTAAGTCTCATCCCATCGGCCTCTGAACTTCCTTCATTTACTAAAGATTCACCTTTGGCTTCTAAAGCTGTATGCATGGCATTTGTTTGTGTGTTATGCCTGAACTAGACAGTTTATGACTTGCCACTATCTTCTTCATAGACTTTATCTAATGAGTCTCTTCACCTTTGTCTGCACAGTGGGACAAGTTAGTCGCATGGCATTGGTACTACTCCTCAGTCACTGAGGGGTTTTACAGTAAAAATGCACATACTTTCAGAATAGATTAGACTGAATTGGACTAGGAAATGACAGTTCTATATGAAGGGACCTACAGTGATTATCTAATCCAACTACTTCAGGAGTGGTCAAAAGTTTAAGCATGTTATTAAGGGCATTGTCCAAATACCTTTTAAACCTTGACAGGCATGGGATATAACCTCCTCAGTAGGAAGCCTGAATAGAAATTTTAGGGTGAATAAATTTTATGCTAAAAATTTCTAGGTTCTTTAAGGTTCATAAATATCAATTGGGCAGCTTGATGGCTTCCCAAGTAACAAAGGACACACCTCCCTTCTGTATCTCACAGAGCAAGTCAGTTAGTTTTGAGACTACTGAATCAATCCTGCCAGCAATTGAATTGATTTTTTTGTTGTTGTTGGTACAAGCTCAGCCCTAATTAAATATTTATAACCTCACACAGCAAGGCACAATCCGAGTCACCCTGGCTGAGAGACCTTAGCTCGTGGCTGATCAGCATTTGATGTTCAAAAGATGGAATGGAACCAGCCTGTTAAGGCATCTACTCACTATCTAAACATTCTCTATTGTTACAGTTCTTGCCAGTTATATCCTGTTTGTCTCTGGCTGGTTTGCCTGCCCTTGAAATAGCCACATACCTCATGGCTAAACTGTTTCAGAGTGGGACCTGGAAATGCACCAAAGGTAAGGAAACCTGCTCAGAACTCTGGCCTCCAGCAAAACCTCTTCAAAATACCTTGAGAAATAACCAGACTTGTAAACTTCCATGAATCTGACAAAAGAAACAGTTTTTGGACCCAAGCAAGAAATTTGCTTTCCCCCATCTGTCTGTCATTGCCTCTGACCCTACTCTACATCCATCATATCTCGGTCCTGGCAATGAGCCCTGAACAAATTCGGTTTTGTGGACTGTGGGTGAAATCTGTGGGAGAATATTACTAGTGTGGAGCTAATAACTGGTTTGGACTTTTGTACAGTGCAGCTGCATACATGGTGAAACACCAATAGCCTTTCGTCCCAGGCATTGCTGTATCTGAGTTGTAATGTGTGAGTTGTCTGCAGGAAGCCTGTTCCCTCCCTGGGTGACATCCATCCACTGCCTTCAACTTTCTCAGAGGAAGGCTGGGCCCAAATGTTACAAAGTGGTTTCAAGCCTTTTCATGTGAAAGGCACTGAATAAGTACTGTGCAGGTCTAACACTGCTGGAGCTCAGCCCTTTGAAATGCTAGTTGCTTCCTCTGGGCCATCCTTCCCAGTATGTTCACCTGCTTCATCTGTGCCATGAAAAACTGTCCAGGGAAGTGATTAAGAAGATGCAATGAAGCAGGGCAAGCAGACATAGCTGGTGAAGATGCAATGAAGCAGGGCAAGCAGACATAGCTGGTATGTGGAGCCGTGAACAGTTAACGCCTTGGCCACAGCAATGGTGCATCTGGAGCTTTTCCCAATGCTGAGCTGGATAGCATCACTGTCTCCTGAGCCACTGGGGTCATGGCAGTGAGAAACTGCTCTGAGATCACCACTCTGCTTCCACACACCACTACCCCAACCCCCTTCCTTTTTCCCATTAGAAATAAGGAAATTGGTAAATGTCCTGGGACTTGCAGCCAGGTTGTGACCTGCTGAGGCAAGAGAGAGTGCTTGCTGCTGCTGCCAGGGTGGGACCTGCTGAGGCAAGAGAGAGTGCTTGCTGCTGCTGCCAGGGTGGGACCTGCTGAGGCAAGAGAGAGTGCTTGCTGCTGCTGCCAGGGTGGGACCTGCTGAGGCAAGAGAGAGTGCTTGCTGCTGCTGCCAGGTTGTGACCTGCTGAAGCAAGGGAGGGTGCTTGCTGCTGCTGGTAATAATGCCTGGGTGAAAAAGCTTCAGTGGAAAGTGCAGCTTTGCAGAAATCTGCAGCAATTAATTGCTTTTGAGCACTTCCAGCACAGAAGATCTGGATCAAATGGTTTCAGCTTCTTTGGGAAAGTTGAAACAGTTGGTTTTGGCAAGGGCATGGGCAGGGGTAAACAAAGCAGCTCCCTGGGGTAAGATCAAACAAGATTTTGAATTCTGAACCCTGTAGGATCTGTCCATGTGTGAAGTCTCCTTCTGTGCCACAGTGCCTGTGGTCTCACCATGCATGTGGTACTGCTGTGCCCATGGTACTGCCATGCTACCCCTCCTCTAGACCATGGGCTGCCATGAAGAGAGATGTGGAAGGGGCTGTTGCAACATGATATGCAGAAGGTGGTAATCTCAAGGGTAAGGTGAGCCCCAAGTGAGCTCTTTTTTTCTCTCAATACCCACAATATTTTAAATAGGACATGTTATACTTTATGCCATGTAATAATTTTATGGTTTATGAGTAAGATTTTTTCCAACACTCTGCTCTAGAAGTAATTTCCACTGCTCAGTTCTGTATGCATTTTTGTAGTGAAACTGGTTTACTAAATGATGGAGTTTCTCAAACCCCAGAAATTCCATGTTTTGACCAATTTTTGTTTTAACCACTGCTGCTGAACAGGTGATATCTCTGTATAGCATGTTGATATATAGACCTATTTCCCCCCTTATCTTCCTGAGCTCTTTCACTGAGAACATTCTTAGTTTGTATTTCTGTGCTATAGTGGTTAAGAAGGCAAATAAGAGCAGCTGGAGACATTTTAGAGGTCTAAGGCTTCAAAGCCTGAAGATGTAGGCTGATTTAAAAGTGCATGGATACTGCTTTTACCTGGCACCCTAAAGAAATAAGGTTCGAAGAGTGGCGCTCTTCATATTCCCATCCTCTCATCCTTCCTCTCCCTCAGAAACTTTTGAGCCCACTGGCAATTTCTACCACTTTTGGCAGAGAGGAAACAAAATAAAAGCAAGTCCCGTGGCTGGGTAGGGAAGAGAAAATCAGAGTGGTGCCCTCACTGGGGTATCAGCTGGCTGGCATCAGCTCTTGTGGTTGTCCACATGCATGTGCCCCCGTGCCATCCAAACCACACAGCCCACAGGACAGTGCATACATGCTCTGGTACCAGCTTTTCCATATGCAGAGGTACTCGTGGGGCATGGGAGAGAGTGAAGGGCAGTAAGTGTTGTGGCTGGTGTATTCCTTGGCAGTGAGACTGTTAAGGACAGGCAGATCCCAGCTTATCACGGGAAGGTGGGTGCTGTTGCAGTATAAGGTGTAAAGCCATGTAGCCAGGCTTCCTCAGGATTTTTGGCTTGTGCAAGTACTTATTTCCACTATGCAGTGTTCTTATGTCTTGTCTGGGTAAAGTTGTTTGTTTTTTTGTTTAATTCTACACTAGTCAATGTCTGGTGGGAAGAGCAGAGGAGAAAGAGAATTGCTTGCACTCAAAGTGACGCTGCCCACTCTTGTGGAGGAAAAGATCCTCACATTTCCACGGATCGGATTCCGCAATTACACAGCCTTCTAGTTTGGCCAGTTCATCTGCTAAACCTGACACGAAGCCAGGAAGAAAACAGAGATTTTCCCATTACAGAATACCAAATCTATGATAAGCCACGCCACGAAAATTCAGCTTTTAAGGAGGTGGGGGTAGAATAAGGGAAACTCCCAACTGCTACTGCGAGATAAGCAATGAGTTTTGCAGCGCTTCTGGAATCTGGTTTTCAAGGATCTTATAAACGATGACAACAACAACAACAACAGTAAACCAAAGGAGCAGTGAGAGAAGAAAAACACCAGAATCTGGGAGAGGAAAATTTAAGCAGAAGTCAGAACAGCGTTTCTAGCCTATCACACCAGCTGTACAATCTTAGACACAGCTGGGTAAAAGTGACTGCTACAGAAAGAGGCCTGCGAATACTGCACGTAAGCTGGAGGTCTGCTCTGTGCACAGCAACGCAGTGAACATCATCAGAGATCTTGATTATGCTCTCATATTTTTTTTCTTATGCTACAAATTCCTTCATTATAAAGTACTCAAAATGGTCACCACTTCTGCATTCCCTACCATCAAGTTACGGTGTTTGAATGTATTCGTAGATGGAGTAAGAAATGTCTCTGAAAGAGGAGTTATATTCTGATAGTACTGAAAGAGACTATGTTGGCTTTCTCACAGATTACTCCTTAAGTAAGACACAAAGATTTGATGGTCTGTATCATTTGCTACGAGGCACAATATCACAGACAGCCTATATATATATTTTTTTAATGTGGATACTGTGCTTCACAGCTGCTCCCTGTGAAGCTCAGAACTTCAGGATTTCAAACCCAAAGCAAGGATATTAATCGCTGGAGGCTGAGTTGTGTTTTTCGCCCCCCGCCAAAATCCAGTCAGTTTAATTGCACCGTGAGCACTGCTTATTTTCAAAACCAAAAATGGGAAGCAAAGAAATAAATTCTTTGAATAAATCCTGCATTGCCCCAAGTTTAGGAGCTGCCCTCTAAGCTGCCCGGGCCTGAATCACGTTCCTGGGTAAGAAGTAACCCATGCATCCCCTTTGAAACATCCTCTCCTTAAACTTCCTTTATGTCCCACCTGGCTCTCCTGAAGCTCTCAATTAAATACCTTTTAAAACACTTTCTTACCTGCATAGTGGTCAAACACAGTGGGGACGTACTCCTCTGGGAAGGCATCGTTGGCATAGCTCATCAGCAAACAGGTTTTCCCAACTGCACCATCCCCAACCACCACACACTTTAACATCTTCTTCGCGTTACTGCCGCTCCCGTCAGCGCAGTTGTCATCTTCTTTCTTGCAGTTCATTCTTGCTGCTGCTGCCGCTGCTTTTGCTGCTCCCAGGATTTCCAAGTGCACATGAAGGAAAAATGAAGTGCGATTGTATTGACTTTTCCTGAGTTGGGGAGCTGGGTTTGAGGGGGTCGG
>WAAF01012770.1:2892-14952 GCA_013400475.1 Tricholaema leucomelas
CCCCCCCAAACCCAATAACAAAACCAAAGAAGCACGAAACAAAACACAAACACAATCAAGTGGATTGCTTGGGAAATAATTTTCCTTCCTAAATGCAATCATCTATATTGGATAGGATGTTTATTTGTTAGGAAAAAAGGAAATCAAAGTTGAGCCTGGGAGTCTTCCTGCCTATAAAAAAAAGCTTTCTTTTCCTGGCATTTATAAATATTAATATGGCAAAGAACAATACATAACAATAATGAGAATCACCAAATCCCATCATTTCTGACATTGTCATATCGACAGCTTAAGGATTAGGAGGTGAAGTTTAAGTGTATTGCTTCCAAAGAATAATAATAGTAGTAATAATAATAGTAATAATAATATTAACAGGAATAGAATAGAATAGAATAGAATAGAATCAACTAGGTTGGAAAAGACCTCCAAGCTCAGCCAGTGCAACCTAGCACCCAGCCCTAGACAATCAACCAGACCATGGCACTAAGTGCCCCAGCCAGGCTTGGCTTCAACATCTCCAGGGACAGCAACTCCATCACCTCCCTGGGCAGCCCATTCCAATGCCAATCACTCTCTCTGCCAACAACTTCTTCCTGACATCCAAGCTGGCACAGCTTGAGACTGTGTCCCCTTGTTCTATTGCTGGTTGCCTGGGAGAAGAGACCAACCCCACCTGGCTACAGCCTCCCTCCAGGTAGCTGCAGACAGCAATGAGCTCTGCCCTGAGCCTCCTCTTCTGCAGGCTGCACACCCCCAGCTCCCTCAGCCTCTCCTCATAGGGTTTGTGTGCCAGGCCCTTAATAGTAATAACAACAACAGTAATGATAATGACATGAGAATGAAGTGACAGCAAACCAACCCAAAACTCCTTCCTGCATCTGTATATTCTCCATGGCTTCCTTCTAATAGCATTTCCAGGATCGTTGCTTTCAACCTATGGATGACATGCATAAAAAATTAACCTGAAGAAGAAGGGGAGGGGGGAGGAGGTCTTCTTATCTCTTTCCTTTCTTGCAAAGCTTTGCTTAGCCTTGTCTTTGTTTCCCACTAACCCCTGACACTGACAGAGTCAAAGGCCTATCAACTAATACCCTAATTTCAGGAGGATTTCATAGAGGCATCTATCTCTGCGCCCCTGCAAAGGGTTTGTGCATCTGGGTATGTATATGCATAAAATACTCAGTGTTTGAGGAGATAAAAGTTGCACCAGGTGTCAATTTTCACACCTCTCACTAAATACACAGGCTTTAAAAAAAAGGCAAAAGAATGAAAGGGAAGGCAAGGGAAAAAAAAAAAAAGGATGCCACAATTTCATTGAAAATCCCAAGCTATTGAGATCTAATCGCTGCTTAAGCTCTGGCTTTATTCAAATCTGGATCACCAATAGGGCTCAGGATGTAAATGAAGTGCAAAGAGAAAGAAAGCAAAGGGAGGGGTTAAAAAAAAAAAAGAAAAAAAGGAGGAAATAAATCTGTGATAGCCTTTTCCTTCAGCCATTTGATTCCCAAGTCCTTATCAGTCAATTAATGCACACTAAAACTTTAGTGGCAGCCTCAGTTTAACAGACCTAATAGCTCCAGCCAGCCCCCAGCATTAGCCAAACAAAACACACTTTCAAGCAAGCCTTAATATGAGACTGAAAAAAGGTCAAAATAGACAGGCTTTACAGAATAAATCCTGAAGATCCATTCTAATTTCCACTCAAGGATCTTTTAAGCAGTTCTTGGATGCTCTTTATGGTACTTTGATCCAAGCATAGTTTCATTAAAACTTTGTGGCTTGGTATTTTTAAACCTGATAGCTTCACTAAACTAGTTCTCAGAATGGTAGCTAAGCTGCTATGCATAAAACTACTTTCCTGTCATGGTCTCTTCTAATATCACCTAAGTACAGGCTGTGGCAATTTGGAAAATGAACCTTCTCTACATTCACCAGATCTCAGCTTGGGAATTTTTGCTTTCACACTTGAAGGCTGTCTCGGAGTATAAAGGGAAGGTGCTGCCTTACCCCCGTCTTCTCCCTCCTCCAAGCCCCCCTTCCTTGAAACCTAAAACTAAAATTAGCTGCTGTACCTTATTTGTTCTGGAAGCAAGTTACACAGTACTTTTACCCACTCTGGTTTCCAATTGCAGGATTAACACTGGATGCTGGGGGAAAAAAACACCCTAGGAAAAAAGATGTGTGGTGCAGCAGGCAGGCTGGAGGGAAGGGATCCATCCAGAGAGACCTGGACAAGCTGTGTGGTGCAGCAGACAGGCTGGAGGGAAGGGATCCATCCAGAGGGACCTGGACAAGCTGTGTGGTGCAGCAGGCAGGCTGGAGGGAAGGGATCCATCCAGAGGGACCTGGACAGGCTGCAGAGGTGGGCAACCTCATGAGGTTCAACAAGATCAAGTGCAAGGTCCTGCAGCTGGGTGGAGGCAATGCCAAGCACCAATGCAGGCTGGGCAGTGAGTGGCTGGAGAGCAGCCCTGAGGAGAGGGACTTGGGGGTGCTGGTGGAGGAGAAGCTCAAGAGGAGCCAGCAGTGTGCACTTGCAGCCCAGAAAGCCAAGCAGAGCCTGGGCTGCAGCAGCAGAAGTGTGGCCAGCAGGGCCAGGGAGGTGATTCTCCCCCTCTGCTGTGCTCTGCTGAGACCCCACCTGGAGTCCTGCATCCAGTTCTGGAGCCCCTGGGACAAGAGGGCTGTGGAGATGCTGGAGTGTGTCCAGAGCAGGGCCAGGAGGATGCTGAAAGGGCTGCAGCAGCTCTGCTGTGGGGACAGACCTCCAGCCATGGGGCCTCAACCACCTCCATGAGCAACCCGTTCCAGGCTCTCACCACTCTCATGCTGAATAACTTCCTCTTCGTGGCCAGGCTGAATCTCCCCACCTTCAGCTTTGCTTCATCTCCCCTAGTCCTGTCACACCCTGAACAGAAATATAAACAAAGGTTTACTTTAAAAATAAAATAGTAACAAACCCAAGGAGATGGCACTTGCCCAGGCCCCCTGTCTAAGCCTGCTTTGATCTCAGCCAAGGACCAAACTCTCACTAGCTTTGACAGGAGCAATTTTGCTGGGTGCTGGGGAAAGATTCAGCCAAAAAACCTGGGCTGGGTGGGAGACTACTTCCCTGCATGGTGGAGTTTGAAGTCAAAGTGGAAATGTTTGTATTATGCTGCATGGAAGTGGAAATCCTTCTCTCTGCATAGTCACTCCTTGTCCTACCTGGGCACAGATCACCAGAATCATAGAATCATAGAATCAAACAGGTTGGAGGAGACCTCCAAGCTCAGCCAGTCCAACCTAGCACCCAGCCCTGCCCAATCAACCAGACCATGGCATTAATTGCCTCATCCAGGCTTTGCTTCAACACCTCCAGGCACAGCGACTCCACCACCTCCCTGGGCAGCCCATTCCAATGCCAATCACTCTCTCTGCCAACAACTCCCTCCTAACATCCAGCCTAGACCTCCCCTGGCACAACTTGAGACTGTAATGAAATGAGCTGCAATGCTGCTTTTACCCACAACCCAGTGGCTCTCTAAGACTACCCCATCCTGGTTCTGACCCCAGTATCTCATCTTCCAACCTCACTTCTGGCCCCAAAACCACTGACAAAGGACACAGAAGTGACGATGAAGGTCTTTGGCATTCCAAAACTCATGACATATTTTGGGGTTTGGAGAAGAAAACTCATCTCATTGACCACTTATTGAGCAAGGGTTGCTCTTGAATATGATATTGTTGTAGACTTTCCTCTCCACAACTACCTGAATGGAGGCTGTAGTCAGCTGGGAGTAGGTCTCTTCTGCCAGGCAACCAGCACCAGAAGAAGGGGACACAGTCTCAAGCTGTGCCAGAGCAGGTCTAGGCTGGATGTTAGGAGGGAGTTGTTGGCAGAGAGAGTGATTGGCATTGGAATGGGCTGCCCAGGGAGGTGGTGGAGTTGCTGTGCCTGGAGGTGTTGAAGCCAAGCCTGGATGAGGCACTTAGTGCCATGGCCTGGTTGATTGGCCAGGGCTGGGTGCTAGGTTGGGCTGGATGAGCTTGGAGGTCTCTTCCAACCTGGTTGATTCTATTCTTTTCTATTCTCAGATGCTCTCTCAAATGAGAGCTGAACCAGATGACCTTTAAATGTCCCTTCCAGCACAAAGAATTCCATGATCCAAAAAAAAAAACAACCCAACCCCTTGTGAACTCCCAATTTTGCCAGCAGCCACTGCCTGATGATTTGGGATGAGACTCTCCCAGTCCTTCTTGAGTCCCCATCCCTTGGCAGAAAGGCTTTGGTTGTTTTCATCGCTTCCCACACCTCCAACAGGTCAGCAGAAAATCCTGTCAACCAAAAGCCTGACAAAAGCATCCTGATGTCAGGTATAAAGAATGTCACCTCCAGCTTCACGTCTGTAAGGGGGGAAAAAAAAAACCAACACCCTCTCTGCCTTCGGGCAAACAATGAACGTTTTTGTCTCCTTAATGCCCCGGTATGCAATCGAGTGGAAATGCTACTTCCATCCTTAATCTACAAATGAAATTAAAGTTGTTGAAAGACACAAGATAGAGCAGGATCCTTTGTTTCTTACAGGAGGAGGGGAGAAAAAATTGAAACCACGAAATATTTTAGCAGATTTACTAAATTTCCAATTAAATCTGGCATTAGGGCAGAGCCTGCATCTCCCTCTGCCTCCACCACACACAGTTGCTATTTGAATAAAGTAGGTTAGACTCGGAGCTTCCTCTCTCTCTCTCTCTCTGCCTCCCTCTCTCCCTCCCTCCACCCAGCCGAGCAGGAATATTAATGAAGCAGATCGGTTGCCAGCGCGCCGGGCCAGCGGGGATGCTCGGGCATCCCTGGGATGGTTTGGGAAGGGCTGGTTTATAGGGGAACAACCTCGGCTATCTGGAAGGAGAGGGATATGCTAGGCAAGAGCACCCTCTGCCCGCTGGCAGGAGGGTCTGGCTCTATTAACATGCCCCCTCATCCCTCCCCCCCTTCTTCCCTTCGCCTAGGAAAGGTCACGGGAAGCAGCTTACACAAGCCAGATGAGGTGGAGACCAAATCAGGACCGAGATTATATGTGAGGGACTTAAAGGCAGAAGAGGAAGGACAGCGTGCAGAGCTGGTGCATGCCTTCTGCCAGCAGTGTGCCCAGGTGGGCAGCAGAGCCAATGGCATCCTGGGCTGGCTCAGGAGCAGTGTGGGCAGCAGGACAAGGGAGGTTCTTCTGCCCCTGTGCTCAGCACTGCTCAGGACACACCTGGAGTGCTGTGTCCAGTTCTGGGCTCCTCAATTCAAGAGAGATGTTGAGGTGCTGGAAGGTGTCCAGAGAAGGGCAGCAAGGCTGGGGAGGGGCCTGGAGCACAGCCCTGTGAGGAGAGGCTGAGGGAGCTGGGGGTGTGCAGCCTGCAGAAGAGGAGGCTCAGGGCAGAGCTCATTGCTGTCTGCAGCTACCTGAAGGGAGGCTGTAGCCAGGTGGGGTTGGGCTCTGCTGCCAGGCAACCAGCAACAGAACAAGGGGACACAGCCTCAAGCTGTGCCAGGGCAGGTCTAGGCTGGATGTTAGGAGGAAGTTGTTGGCAGAGAGAGTGATTGGCATTGGAATGGGCTGCCCAGGGAGGTGGTGGAGTCACTGTGCCTGGAGGTGTTGAAGCCAAGCCTGGCTGGGGCACTTAGTGCCATGGTCTGGTTGATTGGACAGGGCTGGGTGCTAGGTTGGACTGGATGCTCTTGGAGGTCTCTTCCAACCTATTTGTTTCTATGATTCTAGATCTCAGATCCTGGCTGGAAGATTTGGTGATCTCTGTCCCTTAAGAGTAGGCAGATGTCTGGACAGGGCTGGGTGCTAGGTTGGACTGGATGAGCTTGGAGGTCTCTTCCAACCTGGTTGATACTATGATTCTATGATCTTCTAGTCACTACCATGGGTTATGTGATTGAACAGCAGCCCTGAGGCTGCAAACCTGTCAATCCTGCACCTTTCCTCAGCACTTAATTAATGAAAAAAGGCCCAAAAAGAAAAAAAAAACCCACAGCATAGGAGCCCTTAAAAGCTTTGGAGCTGCATTTCTCATGGCTGCAATAATACTTACTTACAATATGGACTCTAGCTGCTTTTTATGTAACTGCTGCTCCTAATCAGCTCAGTATTAGCAGCTCTAACCTGCCCTTGCTTGATTTATTTTGTTTTCTTTCTAAAACAAACACAGATTTACAATCTCTCTGATTTCCCAGCCTTTATGCCACTCCACTGAGGCGCTTTAAACATCTCCTTTATCTCCCATACGCTGGGAAATGACAACCTCCTCCCCTCCAAACCAACCAACAAGCAGGAGAAAACCCCCCCCCCCCACCCAAAAAAAACCTCTCCAGTTAAAATCTACACAGTTGGAATGTGTTGATTTAAAGAACAATCCTGAAACAAGATAGGGAGAGACTGGAACATGAAAACAGACCTTTCCCCCACCCCCCTTGCACAGGTGGAGCTTGGAGGTTGCTTGTATCAAATGTTGGCTTGTTCTGAGGGAACACAGAATCATAGACTCATAGAACCAAGCAGGTTGGAAGAGACCTCCAACATCATCCAGTCCAACCTAGCACCCAGCCCTAGACAATCAACCAGACCATGGCACTAAGTGCCTCAGCCAGGCTTTGCTTCAACACCTCCAGAGATGGTGACTCCACCACCTCCCTGGGCAGCCCATTCCAATGCCAATCACTCTCTCTGCCAACAGCTTCCTCCTGACATCCAGCCTAGACCTGCCCTGGCACAAGCATCTACTTATATTTTGTGAAACAGGAAGGAAGCAGCAGGAAATAACATTTTTCAGTCATTTGAGAAAGGCTGAGGTGCTGCATTTGTTCCAGCATGAGTTTCCTTCTCCATCCCTTCCTGCCCACTTCAGCTGTCTTTGTGCAAAGGAGGGTGGAAGCAGTGGCAACGACTTTGATGTACTGGGATTTTCAAATGGGGTTTGGGTGGGAAGAACATAGAATCATAGAACCAACCAGCTTGGAAGAGACCTCCAAGCTCATCCAGTCCAACCTAGCACCCAGCCCTATCCAGTCAACTACAACCATAGAATCAGAGAATCAGTCAGGATTGGAAAGACTACAAGGAGCAGCCAGTTCCAACCCCCCTGCCATGCCCAGGGACACCCTACCCTAGAGCAGGCTGCACACAGCCTCAGCCAGCCTGGCCTGAAACACCTCCAGCCATGGGGCCTCAACCACCTCCCTGGGCAACCCATTCCAGCCTCTCACCACCCTCATGCTCAACAAATTCCTCCTCACCTCCACTCTCACTCTCCCCACCTCCAGCTTTGCTCCATTCCCCCCAGTCCTGGCACTCCCTGACAGACTAAAAAGTCCCTCACCAGCTTTTTTGTAGCCCACTTCAGATCCTGGAAGGCCACAAGAAGGTCACCTGGGAGCCTCCTCTGCTCCAGCCTGCACAGCCCCAACTCTTCCAGTCTGTGCTCACAGCAGAGCTGCTGCAACCCTCTCAGCATCCTCCTGGCCCTGCTCTGGACACACTCCAGCATCTCCACATCCCTCTTGTCCCAGGGGCTCCAGAGCTGGATGCAGCACTCCTTACTCTTCCCAATTGCTATTTTGTTATTCATAAACACATTTTCATTTGTTTTTTGTTTTTCACAAGCAACAGAAACAATATTGCCCACCTCATGATAATATGATCTGTAAGAATCTATAAATCATTGTATCAAAGAACTCAACCTTTTTCTTTAAACCCACTCTGTGAAAAATGCTTTTATGTTTTGTATTTATTCACTCTCTGATGATGGTTTTGTTTACCCACAGGAGCCTCTCTAACAACACAGCTGGAAGAAGATGATCTATCTATAGAACAGGGCTAAGAGCATGATGAGGGGACTGGAGCACTGCCTGATGAGGAGAGGCTGAGGGACCTGGGGCTGCTCAGTCTGGAGGAGAGAAGACTGAAAGGGGATTTAATAAAGGTTTATAAACATCTGAGGGCTGAGGGTCAGGAGGTGGGGGGCAGGCTCTGCTCACTGCTCCCTGGGATAGAACAAGGCTGGGTGCTAGGTTGTACTGGATGATCTTGGAGGTCTCTTCCAACCTGGTTGGTTCTATGAACTATAAGGAGCAGTGGGTGTAAGCTGCAGCAAAAGAGGTTCTGCCTCGACACAAGGAGGAACTTCTTTCCTGTAAGGGTCCCAGAGCCCTGGCACAGGCTGCCCAGAGAGGTTGTGGAGTCTCCTTCTCTGGAGCCTTTCCAGCCCTGTCTGGATGTGTTCCTGTGTGCTCTGTGTTAGATAGGATTGTCCTGCTCTGGCAGGGAGGTTGGACTGGATGATCTCCTTGGGTCCCTTCCAACCACTAACACCCTGTGAGCCTGTGATGATACCAGGAGATGCACTGCCTCCCTTCTTAGCACAGTCAAGGTTTGAATTCTCAATTCAAGTTATCACCCAAACACTGAACCCCCTCCCTGTACTTTCAATGAGCAAACCCAGCAATTTCACAGAGCATAAAGTGGGCAAAACATGAAAGTCTCCTATGTATTGTCTAGGGGTGGGGAATGGCTGAGAGCAGCCCTGAGGAGAAGGACCTGGGGGTCTGGGTTGACAAAAAGCTCAACATGAGCCTGCAGTGTGCACATGCAGCCCAGACAGCAACCCTGTGCTGGGCTGCAGCAAGAGCAGTGTGGGCAGCAGGGCAAGGGAGGGGATTCTGCCCCTTTACTCTGCTCTCCTCAGACCCCACCTGGAGTTCTGGAGCCCCCAACACAAGAGGGATATGGAACTATTGAAATGAGTCCAGAGGAGAGCCACCAAGATGCTCAGAGGGCTGCAGCAGCTCTGCTATGAGGACAGGCTGAGAGAGTTGGGGCTCTGCAGCCTGGAGAAGAGAAGGCTTCCAGGAGACCTTAGAGTGGCTTTGCAGTATCTGAAGGGAGCCTACAGGAAGGCTGGGGAGGGACTATTGACAAGGTCTGGGAATGTCAGGACGAGGGGGAATGGGTTTAAACTGGCAGAGGGGAGATTTAGACTGGATGTTAGGAGGAAGTTCTTTACAGTGAGGGTGGTGAGACACTGGCACAGGTTGCCCAGGGAGGTTGTGGATGCTTCCTCCCTGGAATAGAATTATAGAATCAGAGAATCAATCAGGTTGGAAGTNTCAGCCTCTCCTCACAGGGCTGTGCTCCAGGCCCCTCACCAGCTTTGTCACCCTTCTCTGGAGGTGTTTAAGGCCAGGCTGGATGAGACCTTGAGCAACCTGCTCTAGTGGGAGGTGTCCCTGCCTACAGCGCGAGGGGGTTTGAAGCTGGATGATCCTTGAGGACCCTTCCACCCTGGACCATTGCCTGATTCCATGATTCTGCAAGTCTCACCCCTCCACTGCAGACCACATCCCCAGCTGTCAGTAAGCAGAGGCGCAGGTCGCTTACATCTCTTCTGCAGCGCTAACGCCAAAGCAGGCTGAGGAGCGGGCGCGGATCGAGCCCCACACGCATCACTTACCCACTGCGCCCTCTGCTGGACGCAGCTCGCAACGCAGGCAAGATTCCTTCCAATTAATTTTTGGCATCCTCGCCTTGGCATCTGCCTGCGGAATGCAAAGCGTGAAATTTGGAGTAGCAGGTTTAATATTTGATCCAGCCAAAAATATTTTTTTTTGCTGCGAGGACTTACCTTTGGTAGCGTTTTCAACCCCCCCTCCCCTTCCCTCCTCCTCCTCCTCCCCCTCCTCGTCCTCCTCCTCCCCTGCTCTGTGTTATTTTGTTGCCACCAAGCCTTGCTTACGGTCCAAACGCGGAAAAAAAACCCACCCCACCCTGCCACCGAATGCCCTCCGTGGCAGGAATAATTTCATGCTGTGCAAAATTTGTTTCATTTCACATCCTGTAAGAATAATTACTTAGCATAATGCCACTTAAGCTGTATTTCTAGCTGCAAACGTTAAGGAAATGGTGTAAAAAAAGAAAGATGCTGGTTGGGAGGGGAAAAAAAAGGGGTATTTAGGGGTCCCCAGGGATTTGTACAACTGGTTGCTTTTAACACCAAGGAGAAGAATGGAAATGCTGTATAAATGATGTGACTGAATTTAAGAGCACTGTAAACCCCTCACATTGTCAATGATATTTGAGGTCACTCCTATGCTGGGGACCTTGATAAGGCACTGCCTTCAGAAACAGAGGACAAAATACCTCCCCTGCATTGCCTGCACATCCCATGTTTCCTGCCATTAACTTAATCTGAAGGGGACAGGTACTCAAGCAGCCCTAAAAAAAAAACAATCATAGAAACATGGAATCAACCAGGTTGGAAGAGATCTCCAATATCATCCAGTCCAACCTAGCACCCAGGTGAATCATAGAATCAGTCAGGGTTAGAAGGGACCAGAAGGATCCCAAGCAGCCCTAAAGAAAGAGTCATAGAATCAAGCAGGTTGGAAGAGACCTCCACTATCATCCAGTCCAACCTAGCACCCAGGTGAATCATAGAATCAGTCAGGGTTAGAAGGGACCACAAGGATCCCAAGCAGCCCTAAAGAAACAGTCACAGAAACGAGCAGATTGGAAGAGACCTCGAATATCATCCAGTCCAACCTAGCACCCAGGTGAATCATAGAATCACTCAGGGTTGAAAGGGACCACAAGGATCCCAAGCAGCCCTAAAGAAAGAGTCATAGAAACAAGCAGGTTGGAAGAGACCTCCACGATCATCCAGTCCAACCTAGCACCCAGGTGAATCATAGAATCACTCAGGGTTGAAAGGGACCACAAGGATCCCAAGCAGCCCTAATGAAACAATCATAGAATCATAGAATCAACCAGGTTGGAAGAGACCTCCAATATCATCCAGTCCAACCTAGCACCCAGATGAATCATAGAATCAGTCAGGGTTGGAGTGGACGGAAAGGATCATCTAGTTCCAGCCCCCCTGCCATAGCCAGGGACAAATGAAGGTCCTGGGCAGCCCATTCTGATGCAAATCACTCTCTGAAGAACTTCCTCCTAATATCCAGCCTACATCTCCCCTGGCACAATTAGAGGCTGTAATGAAATGGGCTGCAATGCTGGTTTTAGCCACAACCCAGCGGCTCTCTACAATTACCCCATCCAGGTTCTGAGCCCAGCATCTCATCCAGTCCAACCTAGCACCCAGCCCTCCCCAATCAACCAGGCCATGGCACNAGGATGGAAGAAACCTCCAATAATCACTTACAGACAACTTCTCTTGAGAATCACTTCATCCCCTTTGGCTTTTAAGCAGCAATGACCAAGCTGATGTGCATCAAGGGTCCAGGCTGACCTTTGTCTTTCTCAAGGCTATTCTGTCTCTTCCTCACTCACCAGCAAGATCCACTTCTGTTGTAGTTTTGGCCCAGAATGATTTAGTGCTAATACTTACTGATTCCACTGGGTTATATTCATGGTGGGGTTGTTCAACCTGGCAAAAGGCAAAATCTCAGATTTGTTACAAGCAGGCTGTGAAGGATCGAGAGATGGATGGATGGATGGATGGATGGATGGATGGATTCATGGATGGATGGATGGATTCATGGATGGATGGATGATCAATGGATGGACGGATGGATGGATGGATGGATAGATGGAGGCTGCCAGTCATAAAATCATAGAATCAGTCAGGGTTGGAAGGGACCACAAGGAGCAGCCAGTTCCAACCCCCCTGCCGTGCCCAGGGACACCCTACCCTAGAGCAGGCTGCACACAGCCTCAGCCAGCCTGGCCTTAAACACCTCCAGCCATGGGGCCTCAACCACCTCCCTGGGCAACCCATTCCAGCCTCTCACCACTCTCATGATCAGGAACTTCCTCCTCACCTCCACTCTCAGTCTCCCCACCTCCAGCTTTGCTCCATTCCCCCCAGTCCTGGCACTCCCTGACAGCCTCAAAAGCCCCTCCACAGCTTTTTTGTAGCCCCCTTCAGATGCTGGAAGGCCACAAGAAGGTCACCTGGGAGCCTCCTCTTCTGCAGCCTGCACAGCCCCAACTCTTTCAGTCTGTGCTCACAGCAGAGCTGCTGCAGCCCTCTCAGCATCTTCTTGGCCCTTCTCTCAACACACTCCAG
>WAAF01012777.1:0-25183 GCA_013400475.1 Tricholaema leucomelas
TTGCAAAGATTGTGTTTTACTGTTAATTTGAGAACAGTAATCTATATAATTCCAGCTTGATTTATTATTGGTTGAGGGAAAGTTAACTGGAAAGAAGACAACATCTTGCACATGTTTAGGTCCAGTAATTTATTTTATGAAATGAGAGAATTGTGAGGTTGCATTATCAGCTTCATGGATTCCATATTGTGTCATTTATTGATTAGGTGCCATTGCTAATTTGTCATTTTTTTCATAATTTTGTCCTAAAGCATTACCCTTAGCCAGATTTGTTGACTGGACTCATGTGACCAGACATGCTGTCAGTTCAGACATTTAGAAACAGAGTTGATGCACAGGATAAAGGTGTAATAATTGTTGGGACGCACATTGCATGTTTCCACAGGGGAGAAAATAAGTCTTAGTGAAACGTATCTGAGCCATTTCCAAAAGCTGCTTTTGAAACAACACTTCTGTACTACCAATACCATATGCACCTCAAAAACTCCTTCTGCACCAAGGATCGTTTCTAAGTACTTGAAGCCTTTACTTTAGTCTGTGTTATGTGAGACACAGGGCATGTGCAGAAGTGAGAACTGTCAAAAAGTTGTTGTGTGTGTTCCTGTCACTCAGGTTTATTTGGTGATACTCCTGTGATTCCATCAACAGAAGTTACCCAGCAGCAGTCATGTTTTCATTTAGCTTGCTTCCTGAAAAACTTACTCCCAGAGAATAAATAGAATAGAATAGAGTAGAATAGAATAGAATCAACCAGGTTGGAAGAGACCTGCAAGATCATCCAGTCCAACCTAGCACCCAGCCCTATCCAGTCAACCAGACCATGGCACTAAGTGCCTCATCCAGGCTTTTCTTGAACACCTCCAGGGATGGTGACTCCACCACCTCCCTGGGCAGCCCATTCCAATGCCAATCACTCTCTCTGGCAACAACTTCCTCCTAACATCCAGCCTAGACCTGCCCTGGCGCAGCTTGAGACTGTGTCCCCTTGTTCTGTTGCTGGCTGCCTGGCAGCAGAGCCCAACCCCACCTGGCTACAGCCTCCCTTCAGGTAGTTGTAGACAGCAATGAGATGACCCCGGAGCCTCCTCTTCTCCAGGCTAAACAACCCCAGCTCCCTCAGCCTCTCCACATAGGGTTTGTGTTCCAGGCCCTTCACCAGCCTTGTTGCCCTTCTCTGGACACCTTCCAGCACCTCAACATCTCTCTTGAATTGAGGAGCCCAGAACTGGACACAGCACTCAAGGTGTGGCCTGACCAGTGTTGAGTACAGGGGCAGAATAACCTCCCTCCTCCTACTGGCCACACTGCTCCTGATACAGGCCAGGATGCCATTGGCCCTCTTGGCCACCTGGGCACACTACTGGCTCATCTTCAGCCTACTATCCACCAGAACCCCCACGTCCCTTTAACTTTTAAACTTTGCTTACTCTTCACCCTGAGCTTTTTAAGATGCATTAACACCCCTACCTTCTATGTTTTTTGTGTAGAGGTACCTTGGAGAAGCTGCTGATCTTGTCAAGAACTCTACCGGTCTAACGCAAGAAGGTAATTACTCAGGTAGGATGTTCACTCCACAAAGGCCAGTGGAAGGTTCAACAGCAAGCTTTCAGAAGCTTTGTTCTGCATCCAGAGCAATGCTGGTCTTTAACCACTGACATGCAGGTATTGCAATGACAGGGGGCTTAGAGAGCCGTAGCAGGACTGTGTCTTCTGCCACTAGGAGAAGATGTGAAAGTCTGTGTGCTGTCTGCTTACCTTGTGCAAGAGGTGTCCTTGACTTCTGTCTACAGACTTGCCAAAGGATCTTCAATTCAGAGATACCACATCCTGGGAACTGATGAATTTGAGCAGGGTATAATTTTGTGAATTCTACCTCTGTTGTACATATTTCTTACCTGGAGACAGCAATGTCAAACGGCAGCCACTGCCTCTTCACAGTTGATGACACTTGTGGACACTTATGTACATTGACAGATGAACTAATGGCTTTCTTCTAGCTTCCTCCCTTCTACCTGGTACTACTGAGCATGCTGCAAATGGGAGGCATCAGCATCTTACTCGGCACAGTCAGTTAGAAGGATAAATTTGGTGCTTGAGAAAACCCCTCGTGGCCTTTCCTAACAAGCAACCACTTTGTACAAGACAGACATTTATTTGCAAGGCTGGTGTTGGATGAATGCTGTATCTGTTACAGTGAATAACATTAGAAATGTGTCATCAGCAAGTAATACCCTGTACAGAGTTTCTCACCATTTCTCTTGAGAATCTACTTGAACAACACATACAGAGTAAGAAGGAGGAGAAATTAGGACCAAAGAAGACTGTCATGCAGCTGGAGCTGTGCTGCTGACTTTCCAGTTAGCAGCTAGCAGCTCCATAGATTCAAGCTGTAGCAAATCTAAGAAAAGGTTTTTCTTGGGAATATTGCCACAGCAAGTTTTCCTGTTTGAGAAATAGCCACTGGGATAAGAAAGAAATAGAAGCACTCCAGCTGTTCGTGGTAATGAACTTTGCTGCCTGTGAGGAGTGGTGTTGTGGTGTGGGTTTGACAGACATAGAATCATAGAATCAACCAGGTTGTAAGAGACCATCCAGTCCAACCTATCACCCATGACCCAGCCCTAGACCATGGCACTAAGTACCCCAGCCAGGCTTTTTTTGAACACCTCCAGGAACGGTGACTCCACCACCTCCCTGGGCAGCCCATTCCAATGCCAATCACTCTCTCTGTCAAGAACTTTCTCCTAACATCCAACCTAGACCTCCCCCAGCACACCTTGTGACTGTGTCCCCTCGTTCTGTTGCATGTTGCCTGGGAGAAGAGGCCAACTCACATCTGGTTACAGCCTCCCATCTGGTAGTTGTAGACAGTAATGAGGTCACCCCTCATAGCCCACCTGTTGCTGTTTTTTCTCTCCATCCCACTTGAGTTGCACTTTGTGGGGTGTTCCACAGTATCTGCTACCTTTTGAATCAGCCTACAGTCTCTGCAACACCAAATATGGCCTGTGACCCACAGAAAAATCTCACAGGAGTTATGCTAATAACGTATTCTAGAGAGCATATAGCTCCTACTGAGGGCTATAGACAAAGCTGCTGGTTTGTAGAGAGCATCCATGTAAAAACCATTACTTAGCAGAAGCTACTGAACCTGAGTTGAGGCCATGGTCTCCTCCAGTCCGTCGATAGCAGCAGGCTTGGTCTGCCTAAACCTCTCTCTGTCTAACCTGTCTGGGCTGAAAGCCATGTGTTTCTAGGGCTTATACCCACCTGAGTCATTTGGGCTGGGGCAGAAGTGCCCATACAACCTCCTGCTGGCTGCAGTGGGGCAAGTGTCAACTACCAACACAGAGAAATGCAGCTATTTACATATATATCAATATATAACTAGCTGTGAGCGGGCTGGGGGTAAGAACCTCTTCCAGTGGCTCTGAGACAGGACACATATTCTGTTCATATGTACTTTGCTTCTTCCATGCCTGTGTAATTGGCTTCTGCCTGGTAGCATCACCTACTGGTGTTGTTCATCCCTTCCCTGATAGTTCATTGTTAACTTGCATAACTCCAGCTTCTAAGGATGGCTAGGAAGCTGACACAATGAATAGATCATTACCTATAATAATCAGCAATTTAGAAATTTGCCTCTATGGAAAGTGTTGCAGTCTTATTTGTTAGAAATTATCACTTTTCTCCCCCCCTTTTTCTTTTTTCACTGTAGCTGGATGAGAGTACTTCCACCCAGAAATCACTGTAATGTAACTGTAGCATCTTTTTAATTTGTTATGCTTTTAATTGCTGTTTAGATGAGACATTGCAGAGCAGAAAAATCAAGTTCAGATTGAATTTTTTCCCCCCTTTTTTTTTTAGACTAGTCACAGTAAAATGCAAATAGAAAATACTGAATGAATAGGAAACTTTGAAGTAAACATGCTGAGAGGATGTGGAACTTAATGCAAGGCAGCAAACAGTCGATGGTAATCAATGGTTATGTAAGAAGTATTAAATCTTAATTTAGCATTCGTACAGCCTCATTGGCAAGCATATATATATATATTTTAGTATCTAATTGGCCAATGTTCTGTGACTGTGAGGCAAAAATTATGATCCAAACTCATACCTGTTCTGATAAATGGAGATATCATTAGCAATATGAAGTAGGTGATCACGACTTCTCTCTTTTTCATAAATTACACTAAATAACCATAATGCTGCAATTTAGCTGTCCAAAGTTCATCCTATTCAGCAGGCCATCCATAGTCAACAGTTTAAAGAAAGGGGACCTGCTGAGAAAATGGTGGTCTAATCAGATGCCATAAAATCCGGCTGATCAGATGAGTCCCATTTTCTTTTCTTGTAAGGAGATCCTAATGAAGCAGTGCATTGAGGGAATTCACAACTTTTGTTCCTCCATTTGATTATTCAGGTTGGCTGCACCAAGTTCTAAACTAAGCAAGTGGAGTCTAATCCTCTGGGCTGTTTGCATACATGCTGTGTTTTACAGGAGACTTATTAAATCCCACTTTGCCAGCTACCAAATAGTGTGCATTTTCTCTCCGGTCCAAATGAACAAAACACTAAGAGAAGCATCAAATTCAGTCATCAAATAGGAATCTGCTGTTATTGTTTACTCCTTGCTTACTGCCTAATTTGCTAAGCACAGTGAAAATGAAAAGTGCTTCATGCTGCATGCTTCATGAATATCTAAACTGGTGCAAAGCAGATGGGATGCTGTAAGCAAGTTTAGGCAAAGGTTAGACTTGCAAACTTGAAGGCTATTCTTAGTTACAACGAAAAGAGTTCACCTGAAACAATAAAATCTATTAGTACATCCTTATGTGGAAGAACATCCAGTTGTGGGCAGGGCAGTTTTGATTTGGCTGCTTAGGATAGGCATCCCCTTTCTTTAGGAAAGGATCTGATACATTTGCTACTTACACGTGCATTTAAATGGGTCACTGTTTCAGCTCAGCTGAGTTTTCAGTTGCCTTCTAGCTTTGACTACTGTCTTACGGTTCCTGGTGTCTTCACATCTTCTTTGTGCTGCTCTCTGGGACTGCTGCACACAGCTGGACATTGCCGCCTCACGTAAAATGTAAAGATGACAGCAGCCTGATGGAAAGCCCAATGAAGTCAGTACTGTTGAAGCATGAGCCTGCAGGCCTGCCTTTGTGAAGAGCTCCTGCACTCCCTTAGTAATGGCAACTGTAGCATCTTTTCCCTACTTACTATTTCAGTGAATCAGCACACGGGGAAACTGCTGAAAGAAAACTCCCAAGCTCACAAAACAAGTTGGTTCCTCACCCTCTGTTCAGAGCATTGCAGCAAGGAGCAGTGAGACTTTCACAGAACTCCTTGTCAAAAGTGAAGAACACAAACAAGCACTTATTTTGTTCTGCAAAACAGTGGTTTCTGGTGGGGAAAAAATAAAGTGTGGTAATGTAAATAACCAAATACGTTTTTGAGAGGTACCACCTATAATGAGCGCTCTTCTCTGGTTGCTAATGTAGTGGATTCCCTTTGCAGCCTCAGAAATGAAGGGAAATCTGCTCTCCTGCTGCAGGAACCCAAACTCTACTGCTGTGCTAAAGGAAACTGTGGCATGCTGCCATGCTGTCTTGTGCTGCAAATAAATCCTCACAGTGATGATAATTGTCTAACACAAGTCGAAACAGCTATTCTAGTTTGGGATTTATTTCACGTTCCTATTATGGCAGCAAGTCCTTGATTTGATTTCTCTCATCAAGCAAATTTCATTCCACGTGGGAATGTTATGGAAGTCTTCCACTGGAGGCTGCAGAACAAAATCTCTCTGTGCTTATTGATGCCTGCTGACACCTTCAAGTACTTTTGCATATATGGGACATTAATTCACAGTGCGGTCGTTGCGAAACTGAGCTCATTATGTTGGACGTTGGCACATCCTTCACGGGAGCACAGTAGTCATTAGTTTGTTTCATTCTCTTCAGCACTTCATGTAATTTCAAGCTCTGCTAGTGCTTTTACCCTGCAACATGTCTATTTTGGAGTTTCTGCATTGGTTATCAGGAAGTCAGAATTCTTTTGGTAAGTTTGTCTTATGTAACCACTGTTCTAATGACTTGCATCAGAGTTATTTCCATATCTTCCTGTGTAAGCAGTTGACCCCCAACCTTTTATCACCCTCCTAAGTTCAGCTTATCCTAATGATCTGCTTTTGTCTTTCAGGCAAGTCCTTAGGTATGCAATGCTCTCTCCAAGCCAAGCTCTGGAACCGTCTCTGTGGTTACCTTCCTTATAGCCACTTCTCCTAGACTGATGGCTCTAAATTTGCTAGCAGAAAATGGCCTGAGAGAAACAATGGGGATCACTGATGATTATCTTCCTACTTCACGTCTTGGTTTTCTAGATCGCCAGCCTGAAACCACCTGGATCTGTAGGTATGTGCTTGTGTTCTAGGAAAACCTTCCCACATATCTCTATGGCTTTAATTAGGTTTCAGATATGTGTGTTTCTCTTTAGGTTCATCTGTGCTGGTATGAGATACTATCAGGTGTTTATAACTTTCGGGAGGTTAACACTGCTCAGATTCACTAGCAAAGCTGTTTACAAGAGCACTTCCAGGTTAGCTTCAGGTTAAGCAAACCTGAATCTGTGTAAACCAAGTTAACCTGACTGAAACATCTCTGGAAGCAAACGTGTGAGTAGTGCTTCTAGGGCTGAGGAGGTGATGACCTTTGGCAGATGGCATGGCAGAGATGCTTGAGGGCAGACTGATGAGCAGTAATCTTTCTTATATAGTTGTTTGTAGAGTGCTTGTTTGTCTCGTTTTACTGGCATGATTTCCGATGTGCTTGTGTTTGAACCAGAACAAGAATTCACCTTTATTTATTTGTTCTTTTCCAGTTCAGTTTGCCATTGCCACAGAAGTAGCTGCATGTGCACTATGTAAATCAGTATAATTTAAATGGTACATTTCTTTAATTCTCTCTGAAAAAGAAACCAGGCAATTGAGATAGAAGTTACTGTCTATATACTGACTAGCTCAGTAAAGTTTTGAAGGCCAGAAGTATTGATGTAACAGAAATAGCTCATAATGTTGGCTAATCTACTCTCTGTGCATGCAGGATAAAACTCTCCCACAGTACCTATCCTTTAAAAGTACATACCCTTTAAGAGCGAGGCTGTGTGTATACAACAGAAAGAGAAACTCTTTTTCCCTGCTTTTCAGTAGTGTGATTTTTTTAGGGGGGGTAGATTGAAGGGGAAATGACCAACAACTCTGTTCTGAGAGTGAAAGAGAGCCTTGATTTGTACTGTTCATTTTTTTTTTTCAGACCTCTAACACACCCAGGCTTTGTTAGCTCACACAGAATTTAGTTGAAATGTGCTCAGCAAAGTACTTTGTGTGTGCCTGATTTCCAAAGCCCTGAGTTTGGTGGCCTGCTCATCCCAGTAACAACATCCTTACAACAGTGCTGAATATTTTGAAGAATCAAATCCTTTGCAACTGGGTTTCATTAATAAAAAACCCACGAAATGGACTACTTGCAAGCAACTCAGATGCTGGTCTTTCTCCTCCCTGTTATCATGCTCACAGACAGGTAATGCTCTGTGGTGATGGTAACCATACTTCTCTTCAATAGTTGCAGTCACCTGAAATAGTTTCAAATGCCAGAGTACTATTGATTGTTTTGCCAGTGATCAGGATCTCTAGGGTGCAGGGATTTGGCAGCTATTTGGTTTATTTTGGTAAAATGCAGCTTTTTTTTGATGATATTAAAATATTCCTAAATTGTATCGAGTCAGATGGCACATGCTGTGATAGAGAAGTGTGTATCATCCTCTCTTTGGTCAACACTGCTCCCCTTCAAATAAATCAAACATCCTCATAGTTCCCAGTGTCAGATGAACTACTGGTTAGTGATTTCCAGTCTCCAGTCACACTGGAGAGTGTTAGATTGTCTGATTTCACTCCTACTTAGCTTTGTTTTAGGAATGTTTATCCCTTTAACATCTGTATGTTCGAGGTATAACTTGGAACAGACCAAGCACAGAGCCGTGAGAGGCAGATCAGGGGTTGCTCAGCTAATCATCTGAAAGCTAAAGATGATGCAAATCAGCCGCAGGGATTGTGTTAAATGTTCCCCAGGCTTCAGATTTCCCTTTTGTCAGACCTAAAGTGTTTTAAACTGACCTGTAATTGCCTGCCTACGGTACGTGGTAACCTAACAAGCCATGGAGAGAGTAAAAGACATCGCGATTTTGAATGATTTTGGTCCTTTTAGGTCAGGTGCTACTGTGTCAAGTAATCGAACCATAAATGAGAAAGTTTGTGAGACTGCTTTAAAGACTTTTACTGCGGGTTCTGCTGTTGACAAGGTGGAAAGATCAACTGAAGCATTAAGAATATACTTTTAAACTCAAATGTTTCCTCTCCTCCTATGTTAGATGCTCAGGATTTTTTTCTTCTTTCTCTTTTTTTGGTTTCCTTTCTAACCCTAACCTAAAGCCATAACGAAACAGACACACACGTTCAGGCTTCTGTGTGTTAAGACTGATGTTTTACTTGAAATAACACTTTATTGATGTTTGAGATTCCCCAATTTCCAGGGAAGAAAAGCTGATTATCTTCGGAGGCAGTCTTATACAGAAGAGCAGACCCCCACCAGCCTTCCGCTCCAGACTGGATCAATGCAGAGAAGTGCTCTTTGATGGACTTTCAGGCCCTGTGATCTCCCAGCCCTGGGAGTTTAAAGGATGAGCATATCAATCCAGGACCACTGAAATGCATTTCCATTGCATGAGGGCTCCTCCTCCTGGCTTTGTCCAGACAAACTCGACTCCTCCTACTTTTGTCACTATTCTTTCATGCTTTGTTTAGCAAACACAAAAAAAGCTTTGTTTGTTGCTGGGTCTTTTTTAAGCTTTGCATAAAGCAGTTTAAAGTGCCGTAATGCTGTGTACCTGTGATCACCTTCAGGGTCAAAATCAGTTTACAACAGATTAAGCTGTTTATCCCCCTCCCTCTCTTATAATTTGCACAAACACAGATTGTTGCTCTCATGGGCATAGTCTTCCCACTTTATTCGGAATTCTGCCTTGGCAAGAATTGCTAACTGTGGATTTCCTTGGGAAATCCAGAAGACAGCGCGTGTGTGCCTTGCCTTTCTGTATTGCTAATGTCCTGCTGTGTTTCAGCATACTGAGCAAGAAGAAAAGTAGCCACATGTCATTTGTAGAAGTTTTGGTGACACAGTGCACTTATTTTGCTTGCCCTAACAGTTGTCATGACAAATGTGTGTGTTTAGATTTACACGTTTACTTCAGTTGTAAAGCTTATTACAACTGCAGCGTTATAAACCTTAATGATATCATCAGAAACCTCCCACCCTCTGTGATATTTCCCCTTCTGCCCACTGTTTTGGAGTAGATCACACCTAAGTCTTGAAGTAAGAAATGCCCATCAGGTATTGCATGTCTTTAACAGTGAAGACCAATGCGATAACTCAGCCAGTAGAATAACAGATTCTTCATTAACTGCATTCTTGAACGGGAGAATTGCCCACGAGAGAATCAGTGTATAGCTATTCATATTAAACTGGAAAAATCGGTGCAGAGAATGTTGTTCACACCACCCCCCCCCCCCCCCCCCCCCCCCCCCTCCTCNTAAACTGGTGTGTGTACACACCTTAAAAATGTACAAATGGAATGACTCCCAAAATGCCAGGGAAGTGTAGCCCTCAGGGAAGGACAGTGTCTGGTGCTGTCTTGCCGTATCATACTCAAAGTCCCCAGAAATACTCTTGGCAGTCAGACTAGATGGTGGAGTAATCCACCACCTTGGGAGACTCTGGCATTTATGCAGTTGATAACTTCCTGCAGGTTTCCTTTCTGAGGTATTTATAGGTTTTTCCATAGGTAAGTCTTAAAAATCTTAGGGCGATTGAGCATATCATAGCTGGAGTCTTCCTATGCTGAACTCAAACCACTCCTTGTCCAGTTCCCAGGAAGAAAAAATACAAGTTGTTTCTCCTGCTCCAGAACCCCTTTACATGTTTTCTTTACTGCAAAGGGCAGGAGTTCTGTGTTGCTCTTTTAATATTCTTGGGTAATGGTTTGCTGAAAGAAAATGATGCTAAAGCGTTGGAGCATCCCGGTAGCAAGGAATTAAAGACTGGTGCTCTGAAGAGACAGCCTTGGAAAGTTTTGCCAAGAGCTGGCTTTTCTGAACTCTCCAGTCAAGAGCTGGGGTGGATGCCACAGTTTCGTCTCAGCCAAGCCTCAGGCTACAGCCAGGCGCGGAAAGAGCTCTTGTAGCCCTGATGGATGGGGCTGATTGTAATGGACTCACTGTAGCACTTGACTATTATTGATCCCTGTGCACGTTCATCTGTCCTATTTCCCAGAGCTGTACAAGCGTAAAGGAAACATTCTGAAGTGGGTCAGTCCTTATTTCTTAGACTGAACAAGGGAAGCCTCTCTGTGATTAGACAGCTATCTGGTGATCAAAGCTCCTGCCTTGAGCATTGTCAGAGGGCTCAGGTACAGTTTAAACTCTCAGCTCTATGGTAAGAGCAGGTTCCCATCCTTGTATCCTTCTCTCCTGCTTACAGCTCTGCAATCCTGTCGTTTACTGAGCCGGCAAGGGCTGCTTTTGGTAGAAAAGTAATGTGCCATAAGAGAATAGTTTTCTTTCAGTTTAGTGAACTGAACTGGTTTCTAAACATAACAATTATAACAAGCACAGATGATGGGAGTGACTGTGTGACAGAGAAAAGGAACAGAGATGTTGGGACTACAGTACCACTAGATCTGTAGATTGGCTCAGCCATCATCTGTGACTATCTTCTGCATACTGATACTTCTCTGAAGTATGAAGAGACAGGGAGATGTGGTGAAACAAGACAAAGAGATAGCAAGTCATAAACCAGATCAGCTTGCTTCCTCCTCTATGTTGTACATTCACAGCATGGCTTCTTGACTGACTTTCTTTTAAATCTAATTTGGCAGGGCTGAGGTTCTAAGTCAAGACATCCTTCTGCTGCGTACTATAAGGAGAGGTAAATATTTGGAGGTTGGAGTGGGGAGGCATGGGACTAGGATAGGAGTGCATACAGCCTTGCGCTCCTTTTGAACTCCTTGCTGCTACAGATGCCTACAACCATGGCAGCAAATTTCCCCTTTCCATCTGCCCGAAGAGATGTCCCATTCAATTGGGCCTGGGTCTGACCAGGATGACCTATGCATTCCTGACCTCTAGACCATTCAGCGAGGCCACACATCCTGAAAACTTTAGTACAAAAGAAGCTATCAGTTCCCTTTGCTTAGCAACAATCATTACCGTGAGCACATCAGCCTGATGTTCTACCCTGGGGACTGTCTCCTTAATGCAAAGTGCAGTTCAAGGTCTCTGCCTTAACTCTCAAAGTCCTTTGCAGCGCTGGCTTGACTTCTTTTCATAGAATCATAGAATTTCCCCAGGACAGCTTTGTTGTAAAAATGCAGTGGTAAAATGTGAGGCGAGAGGAATACCTCTGTGCAGATTCCAGGGCTGTGAATGCAAGGTAGGTTAGGCTCCTGTCATATGTAAATAGCTTTTTCCTGAACATTTCCTCTTGGGTTCTTTTTTTCCACACAAACATACACACATAACGAAAAATCTGGAAGTCTGCCCCAGATACTCCTCCTGTGAAAGAAACAAGGGTAGCCAATGCCATCGTTTCGGTTTATAGGTGTTTCTAAAGCATTTGGATGCAACTGTGATGGGACAATAGAAGTACCTAAGGAGCCGTCAAGAGAAGCCCAAGTTTGGAGCACTGAGGCTGTGCATGATGTTACATCTCTAAATCAAAATGATCCAAGCAGCCCTTTCGGAAGGAGAGCATCATGTATGATGTATGCTATGAGGACAGGCTGAGAGAGTTGGGGCTCTTCAGCCTGGAGAGGAGAAGGCTTCGAGGAGACCTTATAGTGGCCTTCCAGTATTTGAAGGGAGCCTACAGGAAAGCTGGGGAGGGACTATTTACACGGTCTAGTAATGTTAGGACGAGGGGGAATGGGTTTAAGCTGGAAGAGGGGAGATTTAGACTGGATGTTAGGAGGAAGTTCTTTACAGTGAGGGTGGTAAGGCACTGGAACGGGTTGCCCAGGGAGGTTGTGGATGCTTCCTCCCTGGAGGTGTTTAAGGTCAGGCTGGATGAGGCCTTGGGCGAGCTGCTCTAGTGGGAGGTGTCCCTGCCTGTGGCAGGGGGTTGGAGCTGGATGATCCTTGAGGTCCCTTCCAACCTAAACCATTCTATGATTCTATGATTCTATGTAAAACAACATTCAGACCTGCAGAGTGTGTCAAAGCAATAAATGACATCTTCAAGAATTTGCCCTTCTGTACCTACTGTCCTGCTCATGAGTAAGTCACTAAGACTCTTGGAAACTGTAAGGTAAGGGAAGACTCTGGCTTTTAAAATGGATTAATTGTACAAGATTTCTATGATTTCTGTATTCATTCAGAAAGCAGGAGCTGGAGGTACTCTGAACATGTAGAGGGTAACTGGAATTCCCTTTGCCTTCCAAGCAGTAACAGCTATTTGTGACTTCAGGAAGAATCACCTTTTTTATTTAAATACAACAGATTTCTGTTACAGAATTAGGAGTAAAAAGCTCAGTCTCTGTACTTAGGCAATCAATGGAAGTGGTGCTTCCACTGTGGCCATTTCCAGCTCTTCCAGGTGTAGGAAGTTACCTTCCCTTCTTTTCATAGTCATAGAATCGACCAGGTTGGAATAGACCTCCAAGCTCATCCAGTCCAACCTAACACCCAGCCCTATTCAATCAACTAGACCATGGCACTAAGTGCCTCATGCAGTCTTTTCTTGAACACCTCCAGGGATGGCGACTCGACCAGCTCCCTGTGCAGCCCTGCATCTCAGTTCCTTCCCTATGTAGTGTTCAGCAGCCCTTTTTTTTGATCAACACTTTTTTATTTCTTAGTTTAATTAAGCTGTGTTAGATGAAGTAATTCAAATAACAGGGCTTGGTTGTTTAGGTTTTTTAAATGTTTGGGTTTTGGGGTTTTTTTTTTTGCTAACAGATGGTATTCATTGAAGTGGCAAAAGTGCCACTAGAAAAGGCTGTATGGCCTGAAATAGTTCACTCTGTGGCTTGTACCACTGTCTGGAACAGAAATCAGCCAATATTGTCATGTGGGAAGTACAGTGGCTCAAAGCTGGTCCGTTGCTCTGTGTCTCCACTGACAAATGTATCTGCTACTGCTTCTCCTCAGTTCTTCAGGAGTTCTTCTTGCTAGTGAGGTCTGAACCACACCATCATTTGCAACAGGCAATGGCATCATTTAACTCTCCTGCAAGATAAATATCTCCCCAATAACCATCTACTGTTTTACAGGCACATAGAATCATAGAATCATAGAATGGTTTAGGTTGGAAGGGACCTCAAGGATCATCCAGCTCCAACCCCCTGCCATAGGCAGGGACACCTCCCACTAGAGCAGGCTGCTCAAGGCCTCATCCAGCCTGGCTTTAAACACCTCCAGGGAGGAAGCATCCACAACCTCCCTGGGCAACCTGTTCCAGTGTCTTACCACCCTCAATGTAAAGAACTTCCTCCCAACATCCAGTCTAAACCTCCCCTCTTCCAGCTTAAACCCAGTCCCGCTCGTCCTAACATTACCAGACCGTGTAAATCACAAAACTCCTTCCACATAGAATCAGTGTTTGAAGAGTGCAACTTGTGGCTTGCAAATCAAAGTGGGTGAAGCAGTAAAGGATTGCTCTATGATGGAAGGATGGATACTCTGCAATATTCAGTGTGGGATGGGGTTCTGCCACATGGTCAGCTTGAAAGAGTTACTGGAAAAATAAGGATTATGGTGAATATCACTCTGGAAAGTACCGATGAAAAGTGAGGATTTTGAGTACAGCAAGTTAAGCTCACAGAAGATAGTGGAAGCTGTTTGCAACAGGAGTTATTCTGAAGTCATCCAGCCTTAAAGACACATTTTTTATTACAGGTATTAACTTAGTTTCAGGCCTTTTTTACCATTTAATTTGCAGTTCTTGAAAATGGATGTACCACCTGTCCTTTTTCAAGCTACCAAAAATCCTGCATCTCTAACCAGGTGATTTTGCAAGATCCAAGTTTGACTCTCAAGTCATCCCAAACCATTCATTAATTAAAACTTGATCATTAGTTCAAAAATTATGATAGGTGAAAAAGAGATAAAACAAAAAAAGTAGAATTTTTTTCTAGGAGTTCTATGGAAGGCAAAGTAAGGCAACCACAGTCCTGGAGCCCACAACACAGGAAGGACATGGAACTGTTGGAGGGAGTCCAGAGGAGCCCACGAAGGTGCTCAAAGGGCTGGAGCAGCTCTGCTATGAGGACAGGCTACAAGAGTTGGGGCTGTTCAGCCTGGAGAAGAGAAGGCCTTGAGCAACCTGCTCTAGTGGGAGGTGTCCCTGCCTGTGGCAGGGGGTTGGAGCTGGATGATCCTTGAGGTCCCTTCCAACCTAAACCATTCTATGATTCTATGATAAGGCTTCAAGGAGACCTTGTAGCGGCCTTCCAGTATCTGAAGTGGGCCTACAGGAGGGCTGGGGAGGGACTATTTACAAGGTCTTATAATGGCAGGATGAGGAGTAATGGGTTTAAACCGACAGAGGGGAAGTTTAAAACTGGATGTTAGGAGGAAGTTCTTTACAGTGAGGGTGGTGAGACACTGGCACAGGCTGCCCAGGGAGGTTGTGGCTGCTTCCTCCCTGGAAGTGTTCAAGGCCAGGTTGGATGAGGCAGGGAGATGTCCCGGCCTATGGCAGGGGGTTGGAAGTGGATGATCTTTGAGGTCTCTTCCAACCTAAACTATTCTATGAATACTGAGTTTAGCTGCTTGGTGTCATGTATTAGAAAAAAAGGTGTGCCTCACATTACTTACTGCAGCATTGTTGTCTGTAATGGGAGAAGAGATTTCCTAATGATGTTAAATTGCTGAGGAATATCAGATAACTATTGCACTGGTAATTCTGAGTATATAATAAGGAGCTCTAATAATTAAGATCTCATCTTTCATTCAGAGATACTCGGTTTGAAGTACTTCAGTCTCATCTTAGTGGCAATTGTCAGCTGTAGCCTTTGCTTCAGTGTCTTTTTACTCTCTGGTAAAGAAAAAGATTAGAAAAATTAATCAGCTGTGATCAGCTGTGAGAATCATAGAATCATAGAATGGTTTAGGTTGGAAGGGACCTCAAGGATCATCCAGCTCCAACCCCCTGCCATAGGCAGGGACACCTCCCACTAGAGCAGGCTGCTCAAGGCCTCATCCAGCCTGGCTTTAAACGCCTCCAGGGAGGAAGCATCCACAACCTCCCTGGGCAACCTGTGCCAGTGTCTTACCACCCTCACTGTAAAGAACTTCCTCCTAACATCCAGTCTAAATCTCCCCTCTGCCAGTTTAAACCCATTCCCCCTCATCCTGACATTACCAGACCTTGTCAATAGTCCCTCCCCAGCCTTCCTGTAGGCTCCCTTCAGATACTGCAAAGCCACTCTAAGGTCTCCTCGAAGCCTTCTCTTCTCCAGGCTGCAGAGCCCCAACTCTCTCAGCCTGTCCTCATAGCAGAGCTGCTGCAGCCCTCTGAGCATCTTCGTGGCTCTCCTCTGGACTGGTTCCAGCAGTTCCATGTCCTTCTTGTGCTGGGGGCTCCAGAACTGCACACAGTACTGCAGGTGGGGTCTGAGGAGAGCAGAGTAAAGGGGGAGAATCCCCTCCCTTGCCCTGCTGCCCACACTGCTCTTGCTGCAGCCCAGCACAGGGTTGCTGTCTGGGCTGCACTCACACTGCAGGCTCATGTTGAGCTTTTCATCAACCCAGACCCCCAGGTCCTTCTCCTCAGGGAAATAGAGCCTTTTCCTCAGAATAGAGCCTAGCAAGTTTTAACTATTGAAAGCAAGAGGCAAAAAAAAATGTAGTCCAGTATAAAACTCTTCTCCCTTTCTGAAAGAGAAACTGAAGCAGCTTCTTTTAGTTTTGCTAGACTCAGGTCAGATTTTACAGCTAGTTGCCAAGATGAGGTTCTGGCTGTGCTTCAAAAGATGCAAAATATGGTATATCTCTGCAGCCCCAGAGGGAATCAATTTACTTGTCATCATTTCAGCATACTTCACAATGTGTGGACATTGTTTGACATGGAGCAATCAGCAAAGTTTGGGACAATTATTTGGTGTCTGTTCACACTTCCCATCTCTTTATGCTATAGCCTTAATATTGCGTTTCTGAATGGCCACTTTCTGTGCTGTAAAATGTGGGAATTAAGCAGAAGGTTCTGCAGGGCATTAGAGTTATTGAAAAGAAAATAAACACTGCAGACATGAACCAAAGAAGTGTAATTTCTCCTTGTTGACCATGTTATCATTTTCCTTTGTAACAATTTTGGTAGCTGTCAAGTGTTGCTCTATAGTCTTTATGATAATTTAGTTTTGAATAACTGTCCACAGCTTCCTCAAGCACCTGACACTGGTGAGTGTTAGGATTCCAGATGCACAATGTATGTATGCACTGTCAAATGAGATCTGCACAAGCAGTGTTCTTACCTTGTAATTTGATTAATTAAGGACTTTTGCCTGAACAGGAAAGCCAGATTGAATCTTTTAACATAAATCTAAGTACTCATCTCTTAGGATGTAGTACAGTCCTCAGACTTTCCTTTTGGTACAAGGAAACCCTTTCTTCTCAAGTGAGTGTGTATCATACAATGTCTTACCCATGATATTTATTCTACTTAGTACCAGGTATATCCCAGCAGGACACAGACTGTGAATTGTTTACACAAATCACAGAATCACAGAATTAACCAGGCTGGGAAAGATCTCTAGGATCATCAAGTCCAACCTATCACCTAACCCTTCTAATTAACTAAACCATGGCACAGGCTCATCCAGCCTCCTTTTAAACAGCTCCAGGGACGGTGACTCCGCCATCTCCTCGGGCAGCCCATTCCAATGGCCAAACTCTTTCCATGAAGAATTTCTTCCTAATGTTCACCCTAAATCTGCCTTGGTGCAGTTTGAGACTGTGTCCTCTGGATTAAGGCTTGTAATTAATTAAGGTTGTTTCCTACTCATTTTTGAGGTGAGGATATCTTGAAGAGCTGAGCTTCCTATCTTGAGTCCCAATGCTTGTGAATTCTCACCCTTCTGCCTCTTCATTCCCATTTGTCTTTCTTACGCTGGGAATCACCAGTAAGGTAAGCCCTTGCAGTGTTAACTTTATACTTTGCATAAGAAGCTTTGGGTTTTGTGTTTGCTACCATTGACCTCAGAAATTGCTGCCACAGCCTGGGGATAGCTACCAGGATAGTGGATACTGCTTATGAGAACATGACAAGGAGCACAATTTTGGGGACAGAGTGTGTTTTCCCAAAGGGAGAGGGAATGGCAGCCACTAGCATTACTGTTGTTGATGTAGATGTTAAAAATAGAGAAACTGTAACAATAAGCTGAAACAGAAATGGCCAATCTGCAGTATTCAGCACATACTGGTTTTACAGCAATACTAGACTGAGAATGTCATTGGCCACTTGATGTCCTCAGAACAAGAATGCAGAGGGTTTTTTTTTCTGCATGAAAGAGGCAGTGTCCTGTCAAGACTGTATTTTGCCAGAGCCAGACACTGTGCAGGTGAAAGTCACATTTGCTGTAGGACAGGGTGTGTGGATAGTTCTAGTAATATCTATAAGGGTTCTTTAAATGTGCTTCATGGCACCTGGTGGCCAGGACTTCACTGCAGCTACTGTAATTCCAGCTTCTATCTTTGGGTATATTAGAGGTGCTTATGCACAGCTACTGCAGCTCTGACAAGTGATTTTATAAAATCAAAGTGGCATACCAATGACTTCTTCCTGCCTAAAAAACCCTGCCTTTCTAATGGTTACTGCAGCTTGCTTGGGGTTTTTCCCCTCCAGTGTGTGTACAACCTACTGCTGGTTCAATCTAATTCTTTTAAAAATACCTCATATCTGTCAAAATATTTGCAGTGAGTACCTGCTTGCTTCAGCCTTCTTTTAATTGGTTTTGTCTTCAGACTTTTTATGGGAGGTTATATCTATAACCAGAGAAGGGTGATGAAGATGGTGAGAGGCCTGGAGCAGAGCCCTATGAGGAGAGGCTGAGGGTGTGCAGCCTGGAGAAGAGGAAGGTCAGGGGAGACCTCATTGCTGTCTACAACTACCTGAAGGGAGGTTGTAGCCAGGTGGGGTTGGGCTCTGCTGCCAGGCAAGCAGCAACAGAACAAGGGGACACAGCCTCAAGCTGTGCCAGGGCAGGTCTAGGCTGGATGTTAGGAGGAAGTTGTTGGCAGAGAGAGTGATTGGCATTGGAATGGGCTGCCCAGGGAGGTGGTGGAGTCAGCATCCCTGGAGGTGTTCAAGAAAAACCTGGCTGGGGCACTTAGTACCATGGTCTAGTTGATTGGACAGGTCTGGGTGCTAGGTTGGACTGGATGATCTTGGAGGTCTCTTCCAACCTGGTTGATTCTATGATTCTATATACAGATCAAAAGAATCATCCTGGTATAGATCTGACTTTCTTCAACTAAATTAATGTGGTACTCAGCCCCCCTGATTTTCAAGTCTTCTCCTTTTCCTCTGAGAAGAATGCCTCCAGATGCCATCACTTCCAGTGCTTTCTGACGTGTTTCTATTTAAGATTCTATTTTCATTTTGTTACCACCACTGCAAGTTCTGCTGTGAATCAGCTCCACCATGTCAAGGCAGGGCTTAATCGTTCATTTATGACCAGAACACTTCATTATAGCTGCTTTGCACATCTTCCTGGACTGGAGCAACAACTTGCCTCTACCAACAAAATAGGGTCATGTAGTTAAGGTAGCCAGAGGCATCCCAGACTTTCAGCCTGCTTTACTAGTGTCTGTTGTCTGGGGCTACATGAAAAGAGCATGGACAGAGAAGTGAAGGAGTTTATGCTAGAAAGGAAAAGCTGGCCTTAGTGGGAAGAGCAGAATAGGCAGGTTTGTCTGAGCACACTCACACATTGAGGGTTGGATACTACAGTAAATAAACTGAAGATTAGATCCATTCAAAATGGGCATGTTCTAGTGAAAGAAAGGCATAATGAGGGCAGAGGAGATGACAAGTAATACCTGTAATCACTCCAGTAACTCTACTCCAGTGCCACATTCTCAGAGAGCAAAGATTCAAAGAGAGTACTCATGGGTTGCTCTGTCTACTACAGACAAATGCAGCCGTCTCTAGGGACAGCTAGGGAATGTCAGCTGATATTTGATTCAGACAGCAGATCAGCAGAGCTGGTTTTGGCAGCTTTTCAGGAACCCCCTGAGAAATCCTACCATCAGGTGAAAAATATTATTGGGCAAGAAACGTCTCTGAGCATTGTAGGTATATTTTGAGCCACAATCACCTCTCTGAGACCACCTTAATCCTAGTATTGTTCATCAGAGTATACAATATCCTTCTCCAATAAGATAAAAATAAACCTTTGCACAAAGTTTTTTCTTAGTCTTCAGGGATTGGGTGAGAGAGGGGAAATAAAAGTGCATTTAACTTGCACTGAGATATTATTCTAAACAGCTGTGTGATGGGGAAGTAGGAAATGCCAACTCAGTGCAGTCATTTGCTCCATCAGTTGAACAGTTGTCCCAAATGATGGCTAATCAGAGATAAAGCAGGCACCAGCAGTGAGGTTTCAGTATTGCAGCTCCAGCAGATTTGCAAGGGAAATTCAGATCGTCAGGTGGTCCTTACCTTTGGTAGAAGGTCAAAAGAACATCACAGCTTTCTTATCTTCCCTTTTTATCTGCCAAAAGTGGAGAGCACTGGGGGAAATATCTGGGTGCTTGTAGCATTAGCCTATTATAAATACAGAGTTATGCATGCAAGGACTTTCTGACATTTGGGGGCTTTTAAAGATTGGAAAATTAACCTCTTTTTATTTCTTTTTCTTGTTAAATTTTTCCCTCGATAGAACAGAGTTGCAGTTTGCTCTCCAAAACTCCGTGACAGAGCTGAATATCTACTAAAACATTATTGTGGTGGTATTTTTTAATATCTTATTTTGCAGAAGGAAAATGGAACTTTGATTTTGGTTGATGCTCTTCCTTTGTATTATTTTCCCCTTGCTCAAGTCCTACTCGAGTGCATGTTTTACTCAGTAACAGCAGTAGCTCAGGTGGAGTGATGATTGATCAATAACAACCCTCAAAGTGAGGTTACCCAACGGTGGTACTGGATGCTGAGGTTAGGATTCAGGTCTGGATTTCTGATGTGCCTGGCTGGAAGGATTGAGGCTTGCAGCGTTAAATGAGTTTGTTAGCAAGATATCTGTATCAGATCAGATCAACTGTAGATATCTCCAGTCTGAATTAACCCTACTGAGCTATCTTTGATGATTAACACCCAGATGTCATCCCTTGGTGTTCTATGAGAACCAGAGAGAAATTTTAGCACAGCAGGTTGGTTCTAGTTATCACAGTCTCACAGTATCACCAAGGTTGGAAGAGACCTCACAGATCATCAAGTCCAAGCCGTTAGCACAGAGCTCAAGGCTAGACCATGGCACCAAGTGCCACGTCCAACCTTGTCTTGAACAGCTCCAGGGACGGCGACTCCACCACCTCCCTGGGCAGCCCATTCCAGTAGCCAATGACTCTCTCAGTGAAGAACTTTCTCCTCACCTCGAGCCTAAACTTCCCCCGGCACAGCCTGAGGCTGTGTCCGCTTGTTCTGGCGCTGGCCACCTGAGAGAAGAGAGCAACCTCCTCCTGGCTACAACCACCCCTCAGGTAGCTGTAGACTGCAATAAGGTCTGCCCTGAGCCTCCTCTTCTCCAGGCTAAACAATCCCAGCTCCCTCAGCCTCTCCTCGTAGGGCTGTGCTCGAGGCCTCTCACCAGCCTCGTTGCCCTTCTCTGGACATGTTCAAGCATCTCAATGTCCCTTCTAAACTGGGGCATTAGACTGTCCAGAAGAATTTGCTGGAATTACATTGCTGGTGACAAAATATTAGTGTGTGCTTCTTCCCAGGGGACAATCACATCTAGTCAGATGTCTGGTGGTTTTCTGCTCTGGAGACTGTCCCTGAAATAGGTTGACAGTGAATACAGAAATCCCTAGCTGTTCAGTCTGCCACCTTCTGATATGCAGCAGGAGTTGTGTGTGTGATAAAGTGGCTGCAAGGACTCTTAAATATCATTTCTTTTAAATGCAATCGAAGGGAAAATAATTAGATTATTCTCAGCTGGTGAGCCAGAACATTTCTGGGCAGAAAATGATTTTCTGTGTTGAACAATGAGTCACATAAGAGAACTAAGTAAAAATTACAAACATTTCATTTCTTTTCCCAACTGCAGTTCTGGCTCGTTCAGAGCACTGCTGCATTGAGGAACCAGGGGAGCACAGCAAGTAAAGGTGATTCATTAAAAGAAGAAAAATAAATAGAGGGTTGGGTGGGGGGAAAGGGGCATGCAGACGTGACAGACAGGGTAATTTGTGCTCTGGGTGGTGCGTAGCTGTAGTAAGTGTTATGGTTACATTTGTTGTTTGGCATTTCATGTCACAATTCCCTGCCTATGGCAGGGGGTTGGAGCTGGATGATCCTTGAGGTCCCTTCCAACCTAAACCATTCTATGATTCAATTGTTTATCAGACTGCACAGTTAATTTGGGCTGTTAGCTGAATTTCAGCCATAGCTACTACAGGAAAACACCCCCTCAGAGCAGCAGAGGGATTTGGCTCCTGCTGCTTTGCCTGTGCAGTCACAATCTAGCCCCCAGTTTAACTTAGCCTGGAGCTTGTAATATTTGTAGTAAGATCTCAGAGCTTGAAGCTATAATGGAGATGTACTTGAAGCTATAATGGAGATGTACTTTGCATCTTCATTTAGATGCAGTCATTGAGTGCACACAGTCAGTGATTTCCCATAACCTCCTGAAGAATTGGCAAGATACTTGTGTTTGTCAGGAAAAGCCTAGAACTGCCTAGGACTGCACATGGTCCTACCCAGGTCCCTCTAGACCCTTCCTACCCTCAAGCAGATCCAGCTTAGGGTCATCTGCAAACTTACTGAGGGTGCCTCAGTCTCTTTGTCCAAATCATTGATAAAGATATTAAAGAGAACTGGCCCCAGAACCAAGCCCTCCAGAACATCACTTGTGACTGACCACCGACTGGGTTTAACTCCACTCCCTACTACTCTTTGGGCCCAGCTACCAGTCACTGTTTTACCCAGCAAAGCATTTACCCATGCAAGCTATGAGCAGCCAGTTTCACCAGGAGGCTGCTACAGGAAACACTGTCAAATGCTTTACTGAAGTCTGGATAAACAACATGCAGAGCCCTTCCCTCAGTCACTAAGTGGGTCACCTTGTTGTAGATCAAGCTGATCAAGCAAGACTTGCCCTTGAAGAACCAGTGCTGACTGATTCTGATCACCTGCTGCATAATGGCACTCAAGATGATCTGCTCCTTGAGCTGACTGGTCCTGATCACCTGCTGCATAACGGCACTCAAGATGATCTGCTCCTTGAGCTGACTGGTCCTGATCACCTGCTGCATAACAGCACTCAAGATGATCTGCTCTTTGACCTTCCTTGGCACTGAGGCCAGACTACTAGGTCTGTAGTTCCCTAGATCCTCCTTTCAGCCCTTCTTGTGGACAGGTAATGCGTTTGCCAACATTCAGTGACCCTTGGGAAATGCTGAGTAAATCCAAGTATCTTTACAGCCATTTCTACAGATAAAGCTTTGAAGAGAAATTTCAGTCTACTGTTTAAAAATAACAGAAAGGTTTCTGTTAAGTGATTGATTGTGGCTGCAATTAGCTGAAGTGAAACATCTATGTTTTTCGTGCCTGGGAATGGGATCCATGAGCAGACAAGATGCTTGGTGTCCACTTTATCAAGTTGGAGCACAGCAGGTAAATATTTGGCCAATATATTTTGCTCTCCCCCCACCCTTTTTTTTTTTTTAATTAGGAAACCTAATCAAGGTAATTGGCAATTAACAATCAGGTTTTAGAATCTTGACAGTTTTGCAATGTGGTTTCTGTCACTGCTGTGGGAAAGCAAGACTGAGGAGGAAATGGGACCTATCATGTCATGTGGATAAGTAACTGGCTCAGACAGAGCTTCCTTTGTACCAAGGCTTGAAGCCCCACTGCTGTCTTATTACAGCCTGTGGCTATTGCAGTAAAAAAGCAGGTGCAGAAGAGAAAGAAGGGAAATGGATTTTTCTTTTTTTTACATGGCCAAGTTTTCTATGTTAACATTTTTGCTGGGATTGTTTTAAAGCCAGCTCTAATTCTTGGTATATACCTGAGTTTTTCCAAGTTTAGTGCAAACTGGACAGAATACACTTTGCTTGCAGCATTTTCTATCAGCAATCTCGTTGTGACATTATTTTTAGCAGTCACTGTTGGCTCTTTGTATTACTCTTAATCACACACAGATAAATGTTTAGCTCTTGGGAAATCTACTCACCTGTCTTAGGGGTTTTTAGCTAAATATTTGTGCTCCTTTTAACCAAACAAAAAATACACAATAGCCAACTTAGACACTCTCCATGGTTTAAAACATTATTTGTGTTTTCAAGAACAGTTTAAAAACTAAATACAGGGCAGAGCATGCAAATATATCCACCAGTTTCCCTTATTATCAGCTTGGCAAAGTTGAATCATGGAATCAACCAGGTTGGAAGAGACCTCCAAGCTCATCCAGTCCAACCTAGCACCCAGCCTCATCCAATCAACCAGACCATGGCACTAAGAGCCTCATCCACTCTTTTCTTGAACACCTCCAGGGATGGTGACTTCACCACCTCCCTGGGCAGCCCATTCCAATGGACTGTGTGAGGAACTTCCTATACTTTCCCTGGCACAGCTTGAGACTGTGTCCCCTTGTTCTATTGCTGGTTGTCTGGGAGAAGAGAGACCAACCCCACCTGGCTACAACCTCCCTTCAGCAATGAGGTCAAAAAAGTCTTCATGCCAGTGGCTTTATGCTTTTAGCTCCTCAGTCAGTATTTTTTTTTTTTGGCTGTTTGTTTTATTTAAGCCTCTTTATTTGATGGGAAGAATTCAGCATAATAGCAGTGGGAACTAATTACAGGTTTAGGACTGGTGCCCCTCAGATGTCCACATTTTTGTAAGTAACCAGAGAAATGTAAAAGATTATTTTGCAGCATCTGTCCCATGCTACCATGTTGGTGCATGCTGCAACAGGGAACTTCTGTTTTTCAGGTAGTTGTGTAAGTTGATTTAATAGTCTGTAATGGCACATGGGCTGGTATCTGTTGGAAAATGCATTCAGGAGTAGCAGCCCACAGGACTCTACAGAGAGCAATGCAAACTTCAAAGCTTTGAGTTGACTTGGACGTTTTTGTTGTATTAAGTTACTGTGTGAAAATACAGCCTGTAAATCTGCTTTAAATAGTTGATTATCGAGGTCATCTCCTCTATATTTCCTTAGTAATTGGAGGCAGCAGGCAGTGTAGACCAAAGAGGTAGTGATCATTCTGCTGTGCTGTCTTCTGACATTGATAAACAAAGTTCAGCTTCTCATCATTGGCCTTGCAAAGGATCAAAACGTTTTCATCTGCAAACTTTCCAGTAATGCTGACTTTTGGAAGTGTGGCTCAGCTGATGTGAGTTGGTTTTCAATTGTAGACACTTGCTGGAAGATTATCACTGAATTACCCCAAGATGGGAAGAAATATCAGGATATGTTTTTGGCAAAGCCTCTGTCCTATTTCCATGCCTATGCTTTCATCTGTGAAATAGAGGTAAGGAACAGCATCCTCTGCACCACTGGAGGGCTGGTACTGTGCTTTGAAAACACTCAGCAGGTGTGGTAGCAATTCTTTCGCCTCTGAATGCCAAGGTGTCAGGCCTCAGAATCATTTGGCAACAGGCTGGGCAGACAAACCAAAGCATTTCTTAAATTGCTCTCCTCTGTATGAAGAAGAAAACAAAAATAAAGAAGAATAAAGGATCGGCACAATCCCAGGCACAGATACAGGCTGAGCGGTGAATGGCTGGAAAGCAGCCCTGAGGAAAAGGACCTGGGGGTCTGGGTTGATGAAAAGCTCAACATGAGCCAACAGTGTGCACATGCAGCCCAGACAGCCAACCAGATAACCAAGAGCAGTGTGGCCAGCAGGGCAAAG
>WAAF01012780.1:0-25000 GCA_013400475.1 Tricholaema leucomelas
ACCTTCCTCGACCCCTTTGTTTTTAAGGGCTGTTTCCTTAAATAGTTCCTTAAATAGGCTGAAGTCTGCCCTTCGGACGTCCAGGATACTCCAGGACAGTGCGTTACTATAGAGGCACTTCAGCTGAGTCCTTCCTTGCCTCAATGATTCTACATTTTTGATTGGTTTCTGAGAAAGATTGGAATTATGTACTTTTTTACTTGCTTCTCTGCATCATCTATCTACTGCTCTTGTTCTCAAAGACAAATGTTTAGCTAGTAACCTCTCTGAGTTGTTCTGGTGTAGGCATTTATGAGGGTATAATCTGATGATAAGAAGGAGGGAAGAGAAGAAGAAGAAGTGAAAAGAAGATGTATTTTTAGTTCATTTTTTCTTCTATACAAGGCCATCATCAGTTTTCAACAATATGACCCACATTCCAATAAACTAATGGTACTCAGCAAGTTCGTATGCATCTTTACATACTAAACAATTAATAGATGTTAATATTGAAATGAGAAAATACTACTTTAAGCATCACTTAACATGTATTCGTAAATAATCGTGCATACAAATACATTAAGCCATACAGAACTGTAATTAGTAATTTTCAAGTCCTTGCAACCTTCAAGATTCAACTGGAATATCCCGTTTGGCCTATCCAGCCCTAATAAAACTTACAAAGAAGGGGCTGCATGTCCTTTTTAATCTGCTTCTCAATGGCTAGCAGTAAATAAATGAACATGAGATTGGTGGGTATGACAAATTAATATGCACAGTGACAACTTATAAACACAGTATCACTTAGGGAATTACTATATGAATATATACAAGCAATTATACGTTTTAAATTATTTATTTAATTTTCCTAATAGCATACCACTGAAGTGGAAATTGATAAAAAGGAGAATGCAAATACAATATTATATCAACTTTTTACTGAACTTATTAAGTGGAAGCCCTCTTAATGAGGAAATTAATGAATGAAGCAGTTCATTATGGCTAAGCATTCTTTGTGGTCGTTAAGAATTTGTCAGCATAGACTTGTCATAGTCAGTTTAATTATTATTAATACCTTATCTTGAATTCTATCTCCATTCATATCTAAGAAACAAATGCAAACCCTATTACATGATCAAAGTTCGTAAAATAAAGTGAGTTACTGATGACCTTAATTTTATTCATCTTCACATTCATATTTATCAGTTTTTACAAGAACTAAACTCAGTCTACTGTATTAAAAAAAACAATGTTTATTCATGGTATGTTATACAATCTCTTGTTCTTCGATGCAGAACCAAATATGCAAAATTAAATACCTCAACAGCTATATTACACCTTTTCAAATGCAGTTACCACTATTTTATTGCAATTTAAACAAGGAAAATGATGGTGTTAGTCTCTAACATTTGCTGTAAGCCTCACTAGGCTGTATAATTGAAATGAATTTTATTTGGCCACAGCTCTCATAAACATCAGAGGAAATCATACTTGAGCTGTAATCAAAGTTTAGTCTATTAGCTGTATGTTCTTCTGTGCATGTGTCTGTGAATTGTGTATGAGGAGTATGTTTTAGTTGGCTTGTGTTTCTAATGGCCTGTCAGAAATCATTGGCCCATAATTTCCATTGTTTGACTCTGCACTGAATCAATTCAATCTTGTCCACACTAATATTTCATCCCGAAATGGTTCACACACTGTGTTTGGTTGTGTTGTACTGGTTATATTAATGTAATGGTTTTATTATCCTTTTCTTTTAATTAACAAAATAGGTTAAAGAAAGTGTGACCAGACTCTCAATTTGTAATTCCTTTTTCACAGTATCACAGTATCACAGTATCACCAAGGTTGGAAGAGACCTCACAGATCATCAAGTCCAACCCTTTACCACAGAGCTCAAGGCTAGACCATGGCACCAAGTGCCACGTCCAATCCTGCCTTGAACAGCCCCAGGGACGGCGACTCCACCACCTCCCCGGGCAGCCCATTCCAGTGTCCAATGACTCTCTCAGTGAAGAACTTTCTCCTCACCTCAAGCCTAAACTTCCCCCAGCGCAGCCTGAGGCTGTGTCCTCTCGTTCTGGCGCTGGCCACCTGAGAGAAGAGAGCAACCTCCCCCTGGCCACAACCACCCTTCAGGTACTTGTAGACAGCAATAAGGTCACCCCTGAGCCTCCTCTTCTCCAGGCTAAACAATCCCAGCTCCCTCAGCATTTCCTCGTAGGGCTTGTGCTCGAGGCCTCTCACCAGCCTCGTCGCCCTTCTCTGGACACGCTCAAGCATCTCAATGTCCCTCTTAAACTGGGGGGCCCAGAACTGAACACAGTACTCGAGGTGTGGTCTAACCAGTGCAGAGTACAGGGGCAGAATGACCTCCCTGCTCCTTTTTACTTTCGGAGTGCTTTGGCTAATTTCTGCTAAGCCTCCATATTTCCAGAGAATTATAGGTCTCAAAAGTATGAAATTTCTCAACATTTGTGAAGATGGGTGCCTGAATGAAAAAAATGAGCAAAGGTATGGGAGTGATGGGCTAGTGCCCCAGCTTTAGTGTTTCCAGAGTTTAAAAACAAATTATTTTGCCATTTATAAGAAGAGGTCCAGGGCAAAATACGATGATTTCTCTCTGTTAAGGAGCTCAATATAATGTTTCTTGGAGTGAGAGTGATTCTTGATTAGCATTTCTGAAAATGCCAGTGAGAGCATACTTTAAAAAATGTGTTTATTTTCATCCACTTCACTAGCATACGCCCCATAAATTAATCAGGATTATATAGTAACAGCTTGAGTTTGTTAAATGTAATCTCATTACCAGCAGAAGATAGGCAGGAGTTAGATCTTCAGGAGAAGAGCAGGCAATTACTAAGTGAGGAAAGGAGATTTGAAGAGCAAGGGATTAAATTCTGTCCTGTTCTCTTTTAAGGAGCCTCTGAGATGGCACTGGGCAAAACCACTAAGCCAGCATCTTCTTTAATGGCAATTCATTGAGGGCTCCTCATGGTGAGATATTAAGGGAAATTTTTGTTGAAATTTGAGTCACCTGTGAACGTATGCAATGATTCAGAAACACCAAAATATTTTTTTTTCATCCAATTCTCATACATTTTATCAGGAGCCCAACAGTAATACAAACATAAAACCACTGTCTTCTGGACCTGTTGAAAGAGACAGAGTATAACTGCAAGGGGAAGTGGGATCTGCAATTACATTTTCCTGTAACTTCTAATCACTTGTAAATGGTTGCAAAAATGAAGACAACGAATGGATACTATCCCATCATTCTCTTTAGCCAGAATGACCTTTTGAGGTCCATATTTGAAAAAAAAAGGGGGGGGCTTAACTAACTGCAAGCTACTTTACTGAAATTTACCTGCCTCAGGAGAATCTTTTTCAGTTACATTTATGCTGTTCTTCATGTGGTTTATGAGGTGTTCTTCAATACCAAAATATTGCAAGGTCGGTTCAGTTTGAACCAGCTGGAGTTGGGAGGAAGCCCCAAATCTGTCATAGCATTCCTTCTTGTACATTTGGGTTTTTTCCATAAAAATGAAGAAATTTAGTTTTCCTGACCATCTGAAGACCACCTCATTTCACTTCAGATCCCTGGTATAACCAGAGACAACTGTACCTCGTCAATGTATGAGGTGTCTTGGTGCACCACAGACAAGTGTCCCTCATCAATCATATTTCACAGTATTCCATATCATCAAAATAAATAAACTCTGTGAGTGAAAGATTTCAAAGACCACAATTTAATTATGACTTCCCATAGGTATTTGGGGTCATATGTTTAAAAACATGTGATGTACTTAAAAGTTATGTCTTTCAGCAGTCTCCACTACTGACTTCATGAGTCTGCCCTTTTGAAAAGCATCCTCTATCATATTTATGGTGTTATCTTACTTAAAGTGGCTACTAATTTAAGTCTGGTAAAGGCTTGATTGCACTCCTTTGACTGTCAGAGCAGTGAATCCCATGGGGTCATCATGGATTTGAATTATATTGGTGACTTTTAGGTCATATCTAAGTCTTACCATCTTTCTCAGTATTGCCAAGGTACTTGCTACAGCTGTTTCTTCTCATTCGTATTGACTATCACAAGATCATCCTCCTGCTTTATCTTAATTTCTGCACAATGTTGCTAACCTCTGCTTAATTTTTAAATCTTATCTTAAATTCTTTGTGCTTGCTTTACATTCATTACATCCAACCTGAAACATTTTTACCTTTTTCTTAGCCTGTATTACTCCGATTTGTTTCCACTCTGCCAGTGCCCTCAAGCAATAATGCTCATCTAATTTTGATTTAACAGTTCTTTTAGTCACAAATGTATCTCCCTGTATGCATGATCCAAGATTCCTTTTAAATCCAATCAGAATCCTACCCTATCCACATTGAGAGTACCTTTAAAACTTACTTTAGCTATTTGTTTCATGGTGATTTAAAATAAATATTAAATTTATGATTTTCTTAATTATGTAGATATTCCTTTATTTGTATAAATGATATGCAGTTTGTCTATTGTTACTCCCCTTCTGATCTCTGTCTGTAGGTAACAAGCTGTTCAGATCAAGGCTTTCCCAGTTATCCAGTTGGCATTATTCATCCTATTGTTGGAATAATTTTAATGACAAAGTAACCTAACTACCTAATCACACCATCAGTATCCACACCTTTGTGGAAATATTAAAATCGTTATGCTAACAAGAATTTTCAAAGGATAAACAAAAATAATTAGGGCATGCACCTTTTCTCTGTTTCTTCATGTAAGATCTCTAATTTATAATAGCTTGTATTAAAAACTCCATCTCTAATGTTAGTCGTAGACAGTTTGAAAACTATTCAGGCCTAAAAATGATTGCAGGTTAGAAAGAAATAATCTCCTGGGATCAGATTCTCTCTTGTTGACATTTTACTGTAGTCAATTGTTTTTCATGCAAAATAAGCGTGAGCCAGCACCTAACTTCTGCATCCATTTTCACTGATGATCATTTATACCATATTTTGTTCTGGAATAAGTAGCTTTAAAAGGTTGTGAATCAACTCCCTGAAAAGTCTAGATTATTTTCAGTGATCTAGCACTGACCTGCTTTTTCTTACAGTGTTTTTGTTCTGAAGTCTGCTGGAGAACAGCCCTGAGGAGAGGGACTTGGGGATGCTGCTGAACCAGAAGCTCAACATGAGCCAGCAGAGTGCACCTGCAGCAGATCGAGTGAGGTGATTCTTCCCCTCTATTCCTCTCTGGTGAGACCCCACCTGGAGTACTGCATCCAGATCTGGAGCTTCCATTACAAGAGGGATGTGGAGATGCTGGAGCATGTCCAGAGAAGAGTCACAAGGATGATCAGAGGGCTGGAGTACCTCTGCTGTGAGAGTTGGGGCTGTTCAGTCTGGAGAAGATGAGGCTCTGAGCTGACCTTCTTGTGACGTTCCAGTATCTGAAGGGGTTCTACAAAAAAAGCTGGGGAGGGACTTTTTAGGCTATCAGGGACTGACAGGACTAGGGGGAATGGAGCAAAGCTGGAGATTAGTAGGTTCAGACTAGATGTGAGGAGGAAATTCTTCAGGATGAGAGTGGTGAGAGCCTGGGATGGGTTGTTCAGGGAGGTGGTTGAGGCCCCATCCCTGGATGTGCTTAAGGCCAGGCTGAATGAGGCTCTGGCCAGCTCCATCTAGGGTAGAGTTTCTCTGCCCATGGCAGGGGGGTTGGAACTAAATGATCCCTGTGGCCCCTTCCAACACTGACTGATTCTACAATTCTAAGTCTTTTCTGTGTAAGTACATTGAAGAACAAAGATGACTGAGTCTAAAGGGAGGCTGCACAACCACAGCTGCTACAGCTGCAGAGGCAAATTTTATTGTATTGGTAGAACTATTCAGTGACAATTCCTGTATAGTTCACTGCTATCCTGATAGCTGAGGCAGTTTTTCACCTCATTAATAAATAGTACGAATAGAGAATGATGACAAACATGGCTGGATAACTGCAGTCTAACTTTTCAGACTGTTCAGTATTTACTGGGATTAGGACATGTTTCTGCACTGACCTGGTTTAGCGTCTCTTTATTGATTTCTGTGTACCCTGAAAGAAAAGAAGCAGGCAACGGAGTATAATAAAGTAAAAGAAAAGTATTTCACTATTATTTAAATACTCATAAGTAGGAGTTGTTTCACAGATGAGTGTGTACACATGGGCCAAGGTAGGAGAATCCAGAGCCATGGATTTAGATGTCCAGCACCCCCACAGAAAATATTTGCTTCAACATGGGATACATCAAAGTCCCTTCAATGAGATGTCCAAAACAAACATTGATGACTGTTAAGATCCATTTATTTATTCTGTGGCTTAAAGGTGATGTATGTCCTGGTTTCCAGCAACTGTAATACACTGTTCTCCCAGTTTGCATGAGACCTAGTTCAGTCCCTGTGTGTAATGCAAGTGATATCTGCGGCATGTCTGACAGAGACCCACCCTAGCCACTAGCAGTACGAGTGTTGTGACATGAAATGCCTGCAGCATTTTTCACTTTGCTGTGTGATCACATTCTCTCAATGAAACACATATATTATGAAATACAATTAAATAACCTTTATCTCTGTATACAATATTTATATTATTTCCATAACAAGATGTTGGATGGTTTAATAAACTATAGAATGCTGAGGCTTCCTATACCTATTAAGAAGGGGTAACTCTATTCCTTGTTCTGAGTGGCTAATTATAGGATCATGGAGTGGTTTGGATTGGAAGGGACCTCTAAAGGTCATCTAGTCCAACACCCTCTGCAGTTAACAGAGGCATCCTCAACTAGATCTTGCTGCCCAGAGCCCTGTAGAGCCTCACCTTGAATATCTTCAAGGATGGGGCCCCAACCACCTCCCTGAGCAACCTGTTTCAGTGTTCTACTAATCTACTTTAATATGCTTGATCCCCAGACTGCTGTGGCTGTGTGACAGAAATGCAGGATATGTCAGCAATTCTGCATGTAGAACTACAAGATCTGCAGGTTTTCACTAAAACAGGAGACTGATCCTAGTGCTGATGAAGTCAGTGGGACTTTTGCTTTTGATGTTGTTAGGAAAAATAACAGCTATGACATTTCCTTCCCTGCACCTTAGTTTATTCCGACTATTGCAGGGATATTTTTATTTTTCAAATTTCTCTTTCCAAAGACATAGAATCAGTGGTGTAGACTGGCACAGACTTGTTAGGTCAAAATACTTGTTAGGTCTCAAAGACATAGCTATAAGAAGACTGTGGATAGTGTCACAGCACACAATCTAGGTTGCATTTAGGCACCAGTTCCTTGGTTTTAGACAGGGTCTCTTGTTTGGGATCTTTTGGGTTTAGTTTTTCTGGGTTTGGGGGAGTTTGGGGGTTTTTGTTGGGTTGTTTTGTTTGATTTGGGATTTGGGTTTTTTGTTTGATTTGGGGTGTTTTCTTTGAGATTCTGTCATTGTTCAATATTTGTTTTATGATCATCATGAAGGCAGTGGTGGAGGCCAGCGATGTTTCTCATGGGGATGCAGTCAGAAATGTAACCCACTAATAAACATAAATTAGGGTATAACTCATGTTAACCTCACAATGGAAGGCAGAAAAAGCCACAGAGAATGTGTCTCTTGAAATAAACTTTAACAGCCATAAAAAAAAGACTGTAAAAGGGGAATAATGTGTAATTGAAAGAGTCTATGAATAACATTTATTTCTGCTGGTAATATAAAACAGATGTCAAGCACTGGTGAGAAAAAAATATTAAAAATATATGAAAAAAAGGATTTTCTGCTTCGAACACTTTATGTGTGGAGCCTTAGTCTATGTAATATTTAAGCACATGATAAAAACAGAGTTTTGATACTGAGATGGTGAGAAAGGGTAGCTGAATTATAACATTTCCAGTAATAGGTCCTCTCTCTGAAGAATGTTCTCTCAAGTTAATAGGATTATAAATATGACTTATATCAGATAGAATATAAAAGAGAAACAAGTTTTAGATTTCTGGCTATAAAGAAGGACTTTGAACTTTGTCAATTTGTGTTTTGGGAAGGTAAAGAAAAAGATGGGTAGGTTGTGAAGAAAGTGGAGTTTAAGAGTTTTGAATGGCTCAAGTATGCTGCCCTGGACCAAGTGTATTTTGTTCACTGGTAAGGCAGCCAATAAAATGAAAGGTTTATCCTATATATTGTGTTTAAAGTTTAAATTAAATGTTGCTCTTTGTTCACAACAGTGATCTCTAACCATGAAGAACTCTGAATCAATAAGGTGTGCATTTTTTTATTTTTAGATACTCCTATGTTCCTTTAGTGAATCTATTCCATTATGAAACAAAAAGACCTGTCTATTTAACTTTCACCCGACAGGCTGTTTTATGTTATGTGTTTCTACAGCACACTCCACTCTCCACATCTACACACAGTTTTGCTTTGTTTATGAGGAGCACAAAAGTCGACTGTTTTGGTGAACCTGGGCACAAAATTCTTAGGTTGATAAATTCACTAGAATGTTATATGGAGAATTTCTTTGTCAATAATTTGTGGTTCGTTTCTGGAAGTCTGTCATTTTGGGCTTTGCAAAATACACAATGCAGGAGTCGTTTCACACTACCTCAGTACAGTACTTCAACAACTTTTTTCTTTTGCTACATTAAAGGAAAGATAATTCATTACAGAGCTGTTGCTCCACCACTAGCTTGATGGAGTTTTTCAGCAGAGGTGTTTACACATAGGGTCAGTAGCTTGTTTTCTTAGCTTTCTCCTTGCTGCAGTTGCAAGAGGAGGGTTTTGCTGCTAGGTATCTTTACCTGTTTAGTTCTCTTCAGATAGCTTCCATGGTGCAAAGCAATCTTTCATATCACCTTCTATAGCTTTGTTATTTTAATTGAAAGACTACGGTTCTGTATTGAAGACAAATGCAAAGTGTCATATTCATGTTTGCTATTTGTCTCATGCAGCTTATCTGATTATCAGCTGTCAAATGAGTGTATTACAAATACTCTTCCTTCAAGGCAAATGAAAAGGGTAGCTTGCAACTTCAGTAGTGCAACTGAGAATATATTTAACCTCACACCTCCAATCCTGACCATATCCCACAACTAGTGAATTTCAATTATTTGTTCAGAGGAACCATTGATAATTGCCTGCTGTAAGCCTGCCTTTAGGATGCAAAGCAGAAAACAATGAAAATGCTACACTGCTGAATTAGAACAGCAGCACTTAAATGTATAAATTAAATGGGCCTCCTTTCACAGCTTTCTCTTTCTGTTCTGAGAGGCCTCAGTCTAGTGACATCAAAGACAGGATTACATGAGAAGATAAAAAACTTGATCTAATGTCCATGTTTGAAGTCATGAAAGTCCTCTTCTCTCCAAGCCAAAATAACCCTCCTTATAACACAATGAGCTAGGGTCCAGGTGCAGAGGGGGAAGATTTCGGCAAGGCACTGGGAAAATCTCAGAAAATCCAAAGAGTTGTACATTAAGTTATAATCATCCCAAATGTGCTAAAAGATTGTATGAAAGCTTTGGAAGCTTTGCCCTGACAAATAATTGGTTATGTTTTTCTTATAACTGAAGAATGCTGTTATGCATGTGGCTGGACTTGCCTTTAATGAGAACTTAACCTGTTTCACCTACATATAGGGAAATCTACATCATGATGTATGAGGAAGAATCAAGGAATCCTAGAACATAATACCACCACAATACCACTGCTATGTTAAGTTATTAGCTTCTGTGCATGTTCCATTTCCAGTGTATCTGACATACTGCCTATGTATTACAAAAGGATTTAGAATGTAAGGCAAAATGGTGGCCTTTTTATACTTTGAAACTTATTTCTCTTAGTGGGGGTGTCATCTTTCATTCAAAAATCCTCTTGTGTGGTGCAGTGATCTGTTCTGAGTCTCTAAAAATTGTCTGACACCTATGCAACTTTATGCCTTGTAAAGATGTAAACTTCAGTGGTTCATAAAGGCTTTTGTTTCAATATGGTTTAACATCTCCGAAACACATGTTCTTACTCTTTAAAACAGTGAAGCAACTAGAATGGGCTTGGACAGTCTCTCAACAGGCCAAAGCAAGTGCTTCTATCCATGTTAGAATGCACACCAGTTGCTGTAAGACACCCATTTGTGCAATCTGTGATTCTGCTAGATGATCCTCTCTTTGTCTCACATTTTGAGCCTGTGATGCATATTTTCCAACAGAAGAGACGAAGAAAGAGCAGTCTTTCCGATCACAACTACAAACAATAAGATGCAGCTTCAATTCCAGCACTGGACAATTTTCAATATTTGTATCATGTTTAACTCTACTTCAGTAGAATTTGCTTCTGGGAGAAGATTTCTTACTGTATTTACAGTAATTTTAAAATAATGGATTACTACAGTTAACTTATGTACATGCTTCCAGACAAGTATTTTTATAGAAGTATTGGAACAACTCTCTTTCACTCAATTTGAATTACAGTGGCAAATTGATTACTATTATTCAATCACTGATTTTGTACTGTTGTTGTTATGTATGATCCACCTGGATACATATTTTGATGGCAATGAAGTAGTTTAATTTCTTGCATTTATAGTATATCCAGGTGCACACAATTTCAAACTACCAATTCCCGAACTCCCTGCCTAGCTGTATCTCTTGCTTGTGAGGTCATTTCTCCTTTCTCCTACTGAGATTAAGTCACTAAAAGCATCCTGCCCTTTTCATTTGTAAAAGCTTTAGAACTGGATACTTTGTTGAATGAAAAGCTTTATTAGTGCCAGATTTATGTTTGAGCCGTGAGTAGCATCTTTGTTAAATTAATCCCTGACAGAATAATTTTAAATGTTTGTTCATGATGCAGGACACACAAATCAATGCCAATGCTGAAGGCAGGTGGAATATTAATTAGATTTCACCAGAATAGCCAAACCATTAGACTGTTTTCCAGTGCTCTTACTACTATGACATAACACCAAGATCAAGTGAGTCCCGCAGGTAAATATTTTCTTCAGGTCTAGCTTTCAGGGAGCTCAGTGATGCTAAAGTGACTGATTAAGTACAAAGAAAGGTTTTCATTACTTGATGATGGTGGGAAGGCCCTTGTACAATATTTTGAAGATGTTAAAGGGGGAGCAACTTTAATCCTGCAAGAGGCCCTTGAGGCTTCTTGTAGCATTTGCAGCTCTGGGTGGTCCAGCTGAATCCTTTGTGGTCAGTAGGATCCCTCTAAGCATTTTGATGGCAATGCAATTTGTGGAAATTCTTGGGACGAGGGCCTCCTAGAATATTTAACAAGCTCTCAGCATCCCTTACTGTTTCTGTGCAGCTTTCATCTCCTTATCTTCCTCTACTTTGCCTCTGCTAAATATGAAAGAAGGAAAGGCTGGGTAAACAAATAATTGAAAATAAATAGAGAGTTGCATAATGAGGAACTGGGTAGTTCCCATGCTAGAAGTGAAGGCACTTGCTAATTGGTTAGGTGTATAACAAGAAAAAAGCTGACATCCATCTGTCCATCTATCCGTATTTTGGGCTCGATGCTGCCATCTGCCAACATCAGAACCTCAAGGCACAGTGATGCAGCTCTTCCAAGGAGCCAAAGCTCCGTGGCCCTTAGAACAGAGATGACGGTAATTAGAAGCCGCAAAGCTCAAAGTGCTGAGAAGACATGATTACCTATCTTAGCTTAGTAAGAACAAATAAAATACTTGACCCAGATAAGGCTCAAAGGAAACCGAAAATTTGTCTGAATTTTAAAAGTCTCTGAGGCAGTGCTGGGACCCAAATCTTATATTCATGAGAGTGCAAGTGGATTTTACTGCTTTCTTCCAAGCAGAGCAAGCACTAGCAACTATCACAAAGTTTTATCAGTGCAGTATGTTATTTTATAAGCTTTTAGTTGGTCTTACCTATGCATTTCAGGAAACTGAAGTATCCAAATGAAAAGCTCTTCTCACAAAAGAGAAGAGGGCCTTGCAATTGAGGCTTGAACCAACAATGTTTGAGTCTTAGATACAGCCTCTGACTCTGCTGCCCACTACCAAAGCTATCTTCTTTCTGATCTCTGTCATCTGTGTGAAGCATATATCATGAAAAAAAAACTTAATCTTGAGTGGACTTCTTGATTGGACCCCCTGATTTCCTGAGAAAAAGTACTTCATATCTCATCTGATGTGCAAGTTCCCAAGAAATAAAGGTATTATGGCTTCAATTTTTTCTTTTTTTAGCCTATTCCTTTATTATGACAGTGCATTTCACTAAGGAGATCCTGCAGTGTTTCAGTCCTTTGGCCTGGTTTCTATAAGCATAGCAGCAGTATTGAAAAGTTTGGGAACCCATAGAAAAGTCTCTGAATGTCCTGCCTATGCTGGCTCAAAGTAATTCAAATCTTTCCTTTTATTATACCCATCAGAAAGGTCTGGATAGAAACGTTGTGGATCTATCCTTCCTCTTAGCCTCTGTGGCTACTGGTGGAATTACCACGTGTATATCAGTAACCTCTTTTATAGAGAAGTGTTAAAATAGAAGAAATATCAATAGTTTAAAAAAAAAAAACTTCATATCTCCAGCAGCAGCAAAGGTGAATTTTGTCAGTCATTGTCAATATGACCTTATTAATTTTGGCTGAGTAAAGGCCGTTGAACATCCCTTGCAATCTTTCTCCACTAATAAGCTGATTCATGCACAATTGTACTTCTTTTGACATGTTGTCTCTAAGTATTATGTAGAATTTTCAGAAATGACCTTCCAGAATTGTAAGACTGAAGTACTGCATTTCACCAAACATTGACAATCTCCATAAACTTCTGGCATTCTTGCATTAGATTTCTAGTGTAATTTGGGGGGGGTGGAAAGAATTGTAAAAGTGACAGAAAAGTGAAATAATTTAAAGCAAGTAACACTTATCAGTAAGAAAATGTATCTCTAGGCAACTACAATGCTCCCACCTGTACAGTGAAATGGATTTATTTCAGGCTGCACTGGTACAGATTTCTTTACTTTCGTATTTCCTTCTTAAGTAATGAAAACATGCCAGAGATTTTTTTTTTCCTTGACTGAATCATCCAGTAAATGATGGTATAAATTAAAGAAAAGTTACACAACAATCCCAAGGCATCTTGTTGACACCAGGATGAAAAAGTTCGGGTTGAAAGGATATATGAAAGTTTTCCTCTTGTTCAGAAGAGTCATATCCTCACCAGGAGGAGAGGGAAACCTTGCTATAGGTCTTGCCGATATCCTCTACACTAAAATATTTGTGTTAGAAAGAAATGCCCTTAGCAGCCTGTAGTGACCAATCCTTTCCTGTCTTCTGCCATGAATGCAGAAAAAAAACCCAAAACAATCCTGCTCCAGTTCTGGGACTTCCACAAAACTGCTGATAGTCACAAAATGCCTCTCTTATGGCAGCAAATTACTGCCACTAGTGTGGTCCCACTCTTCTTCATGACTATCTAACTAGAGCTTAGTTCCAGTGGCAATTTTAATTTCCATAGAATTAGAAGAATATGGTTGAGTTAGCAGTTTCCTCATTCCTGGCTGGGAGGAATATGTGCTTGTCATGCTTCGTGGGAATGATTAGGATAACTAAATCTGTTGACAGCCGGCTTAACTTCCCTATAAAAATTCTTCTCAGTGAAGAAATTGTCGAGTGTCAGTAGCTTAAAAAATTACTTAGCATCATAGTATCTGCTAAGCTAGTATTTCTTCTTCACAATGAGTATAGAATTGATCATGAAATCTCTTTCTCCAGGAGAGCTTAGGGGGAATTTACTGTCAGAGTAAGAGGGCTGGATTATAGAGGAGGCACTTTTCAGTCTGGTACTGTGCAGATGGAGACACAATCAAAAATTAATAAAACTCAGTACAATAAGCAAAAAAGTAATACGCTAGGAAGGAAAAATGGGGGTGACAGTGAAAGTACCTTCCTAAAGGTAACAAGAATCTGGGAGATTTTTTAATTTCTTTCTTGGTGTTCATTCATATTTCTGTATCAGTTTTCTACTCAGTTGTTAGGAAATGGAATCATCTGAGTTGCTTGTATCTGGCAAGCCTTCTTGGACACCTTCATAATAAGATCTAAAATGCATATGTTTACATGTCATGTTAATTTCACATTATATTATAGTTTATAGACAGTCCTTGTGTGTGGTTCTAGCCCTTCTCTACTTACACTGATGATGTGTCAAGCACCACGATACCAAACTCTACCAAAACTCTGTTCAGTGTTCAGTCTGATGCCTTCTTTTTAAAGTTTTCACTAAAAAATGGTTGACAGAGAAAAGCATTGAGATATTCTATCCTAGCTCGCATTTGGTGCATGCAAGTTGCACTTACCTTATTTTGTGCTTATATTTTGTTATTCTTTTCTTCACAATTACTTGTCCTTCAAAATAAAGTCAGCCTAATAGGCTGATCTTTTTCATAGAATCATAGAATCAACCAGGTTGGAAGACACCTCCAAGATCATCCAGTCCAACCTGTCACCCAGCCCTGTCCAGTCAACTAGACCATGGCACTAAGTGCCTCATCCAGGCTTTTCTTGAGCACCTCCAGGGACGGCGACTTCACCACCTCCCTGGGCAGCCCATTCCAAAGGCAAATCACTCTCTCTGTGAAGAACTTCCTCCTAACGTCTGGCCTATACCTCCCCCGGCACAACTTGAGACTGTGTCCCCTTGTTCTGTTGCTGATTGCCTAAGAGAAGAGACCAATCCCCACCTGGCTACAGCCTCCCTTCAGATTGTCATTGTTGTAGACAGCATTGAGGTCTGCCCTGAGCCTCCTCTTCTCCAGGCTAAACAACCCCAGCTCCCTCGGCCTCTCCTCATGGGGCTCGAGATCGAGGCCTTTTTGTCTGAAGGTTTGCAGCTGAACTATGCTGATGGCACAAAGATGCACTTTCAAAGTAGAAAATACATTGAAAAGTGAAATCTGGAGCAATATGCATTTCAACCTGCTGCTTAAGCCTATGTTGTTTAACAGTGCAGTTCATGACTATATTAAGGCATTTGCATTTTTAAAAAAGCTTCTAAACAGATATAATATGAAGATACCAGAGGCTCAGTAATGATCTTATTTCACTTATTTATTTCACTGGTATAGGTGGAGTAACTTCATTTTGAAGATACATCATATTAATCCTGTAATGGTTTTATCTTCTTTGCACATAACTGAAGAAGAAGCAATAAACTGAGTCTCTTTCTATTTCTCATCCCAATGGTCCTATTCAGCATTAAAAAATTTATATTGTAATTATCAGCCATCAGTGTACATGTTACGCTGTATTTTCTTCCAAGTTTACAAGTACCAGGAAATATTTTCATAAAGAGTGAAAAACAATCAGTTAAACAAGGTGTAAGTACTTACCAGTTACAGCCATATATTTTATTAAACATATGAAGTACCATAATAATGTGCACATTTACTTATCTGTTATGGTTCAGATGCATACCAATCACAATTTAAAGAGCACATGAAGATTAAAAAATATCTAACATCAAGCCCTAGGAAAGGATAAATTCAAATCACATCCCACACAAAACAATAGGCTCATCAAATACTAACAGCTACTACAATCACATTACTCAGTTCTCTTACGCTTTCCCCAGTACATGATAGTTTTCAAGTAGCAGTTCTATAGCACAAGCAGTACATGGACATACATTTTTCTCCTTTCTTTTTGCATTTTCATCCACAGTTAATAATTGATTGAGTTTAGGATTATTGAGATCACCATGAAAGGAAGACCTGATCCACACTGAGAGTTGATTGTGTAGCATAGAGAGCTAAAACCCGTTGCTTTTTGTTAGAATGAAGACTGATATATATGAAAAATAGAAGCTCTTATCAGTAAAATAACGCTTTACCTAATAATTTATTCACTGAAAAACATTGCTATTCAGCCAAAATTTTGACAGTAAGGGACAGTGATTAGTAGATAAAGAATATCAAGCTATTTTTTTAGTTTTTCAAAGGACCACTTCAAGATTAATCTCTGGCTTAAAATCAAGATATCCTTGGTGCCTATGATTCTTCAAAGGACTGTTGATGTCTGTTGTCCAGTGGCTATTTTAATGAATGACATACAATAAAAGCAATCTATATCGTGTGGGTTTACACCTTTCTCCCAGGTCTTTTGCCTTAACAACAGATTTTTGTTCAAAATTAGTGCCTCTCCAAGTGTAAACTAAGCATCCATGTGAAGTCTAGAGAAATATTACAAGATTCCATGATACACTGTGGATGTCAAATTCATTGAAACTCATCTTTTAAAGTTCTGTGAAGCTCAGCATTAGCGTTGATGTTTTTTTTTTTCCCATGTGTTAGAGATGGACTGTTTTCTCCTTCAAAAAGCAAACAGTTTCTTTTTACTGGTCCTGTAACCAGAGGAGTTATAGGAGAAAGTATAACACTGACACCTCTGTCAGTGCCTGGAACAGTATAGATGCCTCATATATGCAAGGCATCGACATGGCCAGTATGATAGTACAAGGACATGGATGTCTGAAATTGCTTCTCCATCTTAGAGGGGATTCAACTCCATACATATATTCACTCTACTCTATCATTTATGTTGGCATAATATAAAAAAGAGACTCCATCTCTCATGATGAAATTTTCTAATTGTTAAAATTTATTTCACCCAAACATAAGCAAATCAGCAGTCAACAGGGCACTCTCCTTGGGAAGAGGACACTTTTATATTCTTGGACCATTTAAAGGACATTTAATATAAAACATATGCAGTTAGTGTATGGAGTTTGGATTCTTTGTATCTGCATCCATGATGTCTGCTTTTGTGTATCATACACTGAAATGAGTGTGAAAATTTGCTTTAATTTATGACATTTGGCTGTGAATGAAAGTCACAGACTGTGGTCCTCTGATGAAAAAAAGTTGTCTTAGGTCAATACAAATGTTCATCTAGTCCCCAGTATCCTGTCTGTAACAGTGAGCAAAAATAGATGCTCTAAGAAGGACAAGAAAATTATATAAAGATATTTTCAGAAATATATTACTAGCATAGCAAATCTGAGAAAGTAGTAGCAACCTTTATATAGCAACCCTCAGTGCATTTATCTTACATAAATTTTTCAGTTGTTCTTCAAACCCATGTAGGATTTTAACAATCTTAACATCCTGCAATAATGAATTGCAGTATTTAATCATGTGCTGGGTGAATTATCCCCTCTTTTTGTTTGCTCTGAACCCTTTGGATGACTCTCATTTATGGTATTAAGAGAAAGAATTAGCAAGTGTGCTTTAGTTACCTTCTCCATATGTCTCACAATTTTGTGTATTTCATGCTGAAAAATCTTAGACTAGTGAACTGCAACTTGTATGGAAGATGTACCTCCAATTGCCCCATCTGTTTCTCTTGCATCCTCCCATTTTTAACATATCTGTATTCAGGTGTGAGGAACTCACAGAACTTCCTGATGCATTCCAGTTTACTTAGGATCTAAACAGGAGCATGGTCGTTGCTGTCACGTTCTCTATTCCTTTCCTAGCAATTTTGCTTTTTTCACAACTGATGACTGTTAAGACAACATTTTCATAGTGCTATCTCCATAACTTCACTAGAATCCTAAGTTCAGGAGCTATTGTTACGTATATAAAAATCAAGATTATTTTCCACATTCACAAGTTTGCATATATCAACAATTAATTCTACTTTTCATTTTATTATTGTGTAACAAAGTGTGGACATCTATCAGCAGCTCCCAGTTTGTCAGCTATTCTTTTGTAGTAATCTGGATGACTTAAGATCAGTAAACATTTGTAACTTCCCTGTCTGTAGCTTACCTTTTACAGACCATGATCATGAATTTCTTGGGTACCCAACACCAGTCCACATAGTGTCTGATGTGAAAACTTAACATTTATTCCTATGCTTTCTTTCCTCTCTTCATCCATGACATGTTTTCTTCAATGGTTGTTGTACTCTGCCTTCATAGTAAAGCACCAAGACCCTGTGGCTTATTCAGCCCTTCATGAAGCTGACATTTGTTGTTGCTATGTAATGGCACAACTCCTCTCCATGTGCCATTTTGCAGTTGACCAGTTATGTTGTACAATTTGGATCCTTTTGAGCTCAAATGATGTTGAATTTATACTTCCATCAGAGGTTCTGAGAAGAATGCTCTAAGCATTAGGTTTTCCTACACAAGGCAGTGTCAGGGACCACATTGTATGAATAAAGGAGAATCACTGATTCTTTAAACAGATGAGTAACAAATATGTTCAGGATAGGGACCTGTAGGTACTGTTTTGATATTCAGCATATAGATATTTAAAATTATACCTGAGTAATCTAACTAAAGATGGTTTATCTAACCGTATGTTCAGCGAAACTGCAGAAGCACAGGGGAAACTTGACTGATCAAAATTGAGACTATTACAGATTGAAAGCACTTACAGGGATGACTAGATAATGATTTAAAATCAAGTTTTACAATAATGAGAAAATCTGATCCCACAAGCAACAGCAGCAAAATTTCAGGCAGGTTTGCCAGACCAGTCTCTGGCCAGAAGATTTTAGTATTGAATCAATGGAGCTTAGAGTTTCAATTGTAACACTGGTAGTTACTGTAGCACATATCACTGAAATCGGAATATATCCACTGAAATACTGGTAGTGTGCTTTAGACCATAGAACGTAATAATCTAAAGTCTTACTGCATTTGTGTTTTGTTCTCAATTTGAATGCTTTATGGACAAGTGATACCTCAGTTAGGAATAGTTTCCCGTAGGTAAAAGTAGTAATTACTACATAAGCTGGCTACAATAAATCAGAAGCATACTAGTGTGGCATCAATTCATTTTCTTAGACCTCCACCCTACTAACTTCAACTCTCAGGCTGGTACCTTTGGCAGTCTAATGATATGAAAATTAAGCTTGCTTGTTCTGCTTGCATCTGTTTCTTCTGTTCATAATCATCCTTCCTGCACCTACTCCGTAAATACTCAGCTGCCTTTTCTCTGCAAAACACATATGTTATTTTATCTGAAGGCAAGAGTTTCCACATGAGCTGACAGAGAAAATCTTGTAGTTATTAGCACAAGACTGCTTCCTTGTTTGATTTGTCACGTGAAAACCTTACACTTCACCAGTTTATTCCTACTTTTCTGCTTGGAGGAAAGGATATGATTTAATTCCTGTACCATCCTATGCCATCACCAGTTTTTAAGCAGCACTGATATTGATTTTATTGTAATTATTGGTTGTTGACACAAATTATAACACTGTAAAGGCTATGTTTAGAGATGGAGTCCTTAAAAAAAAAAGGGGGTGGGGGGAGGGAAGTATAAAACAGATTAGAAAATATTTCTCAATTAGTTAATTTTCCCTTGCTCGCTGACAGTCTGCAACTGTTACCTTCTAACCCTCTGTAATTTTCATTATATGAGCTACTAAAAAGAGCACTGTCTTACGGTCGTACCAAGTGTAGGCAACTGCCTTGGGAGTGACACTGACCCCTTCTGCAGAGTGACCCCAACTCCCGCTGCCCAAGCCGCCGCTGCCGAGCACAGACGGCTGCAGGCACCGGGTACTGACCCCGCCGGCCTCTGGGTCTCGCACCCCCACCATCTGCGCCCCAGCGCTGGGCGAGGGTCGAACTCTCGGCCTCCCTTCGGCTGCAACCAAATACCTTTTCCCGCCATGACACAGCCCTGCGCGGGCGCCCGGCTCAGGCAGCAGTGTTCTGTCGCGACAGCGGAGTCGCCGGGAGGAGAACGGCGGCTAACGCTGCGCTTGCAGCCCTCTGCGGAACCCAGCGCCGCGGCGCCGAGCTTCCGGGACAGGTCTCCGTGCACCGCAGGAACATGTCCAGCGAATAAATTTAGAAGGTAATGCAGAATCTTACAACTGTCGAAAATACTCTGAATAATTCCCATGCGAATTACATCTTCTCCTCCGGATTTCCCATTCCTCTCCCCTTAGCCCTGTGTGAGGGAAAACCGGCTTCCCTAAGATACATTGGAGCCCTAGACAGCACCCACATCGAGAGCGGTATTTAAAAGCATCCAGCTATATAGAACTGGCACTATTCTCAATTTATTTGAGGGAGCGTTTTCTTTATAAGCGACTGGTTTCTAGCAGAAGAAATATCGACATGGCTCCCTGCCTAAAATGGAAACCAGTGGAGTACAGAAAATGCGAAGCACTTCTTTTTATTTGATAGTTTCTTCGAGGCATCTGACTACTGCTTGGTTTACCTGGCTGCAAAACTTTTGAGGCAATTCCTTCTCCTGTCGAATTTCCAGACCGTCATACCGATCCGTGCCCCATTAGCGTTAACATTATTAATACTAATTTTCAGCTCCGGTAATGTTAGAGTTTTGGGAATTAAGGTATAACGCACACCCTAGAGCAGAGGCAACACTTGGAAATTCAACAGTTTCGGCTGAGTTTCAAGTTGTCGAAAAGACCCCATGATTGTGCGTGGAGACTTTGGACAGCCATCGCCAGCGACCGAACAAGTTTGCTTTTCCTGGCAATAGCTTCTCTGGCTGGAGGTCCACCAAGAATGACCAGCCTGACACAAACTACCCTTCACCAGCGACTGGGACTGCGACTCGGCGTCTCGGAGCACGGGGGGGTTGCCAGCGTGGAGCAGGTAAATCCCAGACAGCGGTTTGGATCCCGCACCCACTGAAAAGTGTGGGAAAACCTCTAGTGGGATCGAGATTCGCCCGCCGGTACTTCGCTTTTAAGCTGCCGGTGCAGCAGATGATCTACATGGGACAGGTTTCGTTCCCTTGCTTTCGTTCCTCCCCTTGATTTGCGGGCAAGAAAACTTTTGAGTACTTCTGCGTAACTACCCTACGTGTTTGCAACGGCTTAACTGGTGTGAAAGACAAGTATTTTACACATCAGGACTAGTAGAAGCAAATTAATAGATGGGCTTTAATTAGAGTATTGGTGTACAGCAGGGTAGACAGAATACGGCAGCAATCATTCGCAAATCAGCCGAGTCTCATCAGTCAGAGCATCACTCGCTGACTTCTGGTCCCTCTGCTTTACAGAGACCTCTCGATTGTTGAACGGCTGTTTTCAGCAATGTACGTTTCCGGAACATTTTTTAAACCTTTTCTGTGTTGGCTTCCGCCACTCCCTCCTCTCCCTCGCAAATGGTTTTCATGTTTATACTCACATGGAAGAAACGCCAAGCAACACATACAATATAGCAGCATCTGTGAGCGGTGAAAGGTGATGTGAAAAGCACAACCTATGAATAGCCGAGCTGTTTCTGTTTCAGTGAGGAACTAGAGATTTCGCGCAGTCACTCACAGCTTTGAGAAGCCAGGTCGCACCCCAATCCCTCCTAAGATATTGCCCTCCGATGGGAAATATTGGAGTGGACTGTAGAAGTGTGAGGGAGGAGAACAAGTAATCATCAGTTAAAGAGGCTCTTTGCTGTCAATGATATTGTAATATAAATTCCCACTGATTGATCGAGAGCTATTTAAAGCTTACTCTTTAAACACGTTTTCAGGCCCTGACGCTCGCCGGGCTCCTTCGAGGAGCGAGGTCTGCAGGACGGCGGAGAAGTGGCTTCCCGTCCCATGGGGCAGAGGGGGAAAGCTGAATTCAGTGGGATTTTTACCTTTCTTCTCCCCCCGCTTTCCTCCCCACCCCACCCACACCCCCGACGCCGTTAGACAGCAACCTCTCCCTCACCTGGACCAGAATTTCGTGGCACCTCCGGGCCGGCCACCCTAGGCGGAGATCTCAATCTGCACAGCCCGTCCATGCCGCAGGCTGTCAAGGTGGCGAGGAAACCTTACCTCTCGGTTTCTTCCTCCGATCCAGCCCCTCTGGCCGCGGCTGTGACTTTTCACATCACTTCTCCTCCACTCACAGTATTTAACGATGATAAAAGCTCTTACCTGCGACCTGGGTCTCAAATAATAAGATTGTACACAATATAAACACAGACACTTGCAGGACTACAGTCATGAGATCGATCGAGTTTCCGTGCGGCACGCATGTCCCGGACCTCTGCATCGTCTCACCCGAGAGCGTGGGGGCCTTTCTCCCTCCGCCCCGCTGCTCTTTAGGAGTGCACCAGGACGGAGTGGAGAGAGCCCTTGCCTTCGGGGGTGCTGCTTGCAGTCTGTTCCAGCAGCGAAGCACTGGCCGGCGAAGCGGCAGGGCAGATCTGCGAGGCGGCGACCGACAGAGTGGGGATGGCCGTGGCAGTAGGCATGGCCGGCGCCGGCTTGATGGGTACTGGGACGGCGGGCATGGTTTGTGCCGGCGGGTGGCAAAGCGCCTTCACGGGCACCCCGAAGGGCCCGTAGTCGGAGGACACAGGCACGCCGGCAACGGAGTCCATCACCCCAACGTGAGGCCACATGGAGCTCACCACACTGCTGAGCTGACTGGGCACCGAGTAGCCCAGATGGTGCATCACCGAGGCCAGTGGCAGCCCGCCGGCCTGCAGCACACCCTTGTAATCTTTGCCGATGATGTTCTCGATGGCGAAAGGATGCTTGAAGCCCGAGGGCTGGCTGCTCCCGTAGTGCGAGAACTGCGGCAGCCTTCCCACGGCCGCGGCGGCCGCGGCGGCAGCCACGGCCGCCTCGGAGCCCGCCAGCCCCGGCACCTTGCCCGGGGGAGGCGGCGGCGGCGGGTGCGGGTGGAAGTAGTGCACCATGTGCGGGGCGGGCGCGGGGGGCTTTCCGGCCCCGCCGCTGCCAGCCCCGCCGCCCGGCCCACCTCCGCCGGGCAGGTGATGCTCAGGGCGCAGGACCTTGAAGCGCTTGCGGCGGCGGAGGAAGCTGCCGTTTTCGAACATGTCCCCGCAGTCCGGATGCAGCGCCCAGAAGCTGCCCTTGCCCGGCTGGTCGGGGCGGCGCGGGATCTTGATGAAGCAGTCGTTGAAGGACAGATTGTGGCGGAGGGAGTTCTGCCAGCGCTGCGTGTGTTCTCGGTAGTAAGGAAACCGCTCCATGATGAACTTGTAGATGTCACTCAGGGGCAGCATCTTCTCGGCCGAGTGCTGGATGGCCATGGCCGTCAGGGAAATATAGGAGTAAGGTGGCTTCTGGTCGCTGTACGAGCTCTTCCCCGGCCTGGGCATCGCCGCCCCGCCGCAGCCCTCCCGTGGCCGCACGACCTCGCCGTTCGGCGCCGAGCGCCACTGTGCCCCGCGCACGGCGGGCTAGGGATGCCGGTGACAGCGCGGCCTGCCCCACCACCGCCTCTTACATCTTGGGGGCCTCTCGCCCTGCCCACGCGCGCCCGCAGCCGCCCGGCGGCCCGCCGAAAGGCTCTGCCGCTGGATCCCTCAGGCAGCCTCACCCCGCATCCCTGCTGCTCGGTGGAGAGAAGTCTGCCGCCCAGGCAGCGAGGTCTCGGGGGACACGGGATAGAGGCAGGTCCCGGCCCCGGATGGTGTCCCTGCTTTCCTCCTGAAGGCCGTCAAATCTCTCGGGCTCCACTCTGCCGCCTGACACACTCGGTTGGACTTGATGCTCCGAAAGCACAGAGCGCTTGGAAGAATTAAATTACTTCGGCAGAGGCGGGAAGGAATGAAATAAAACCGCCCCTCTCACCACTCAGTTCGGTGTCCCCTGAAAAATTTGCAGCGGAGGCGGGCGCCAGGAATCGGCGGGCAGAGTAGGCGAGCGGGGCGGCAGCCGTCGCGGCTGTGGCGGGGGGGCGCGCTCCGGCGCGGTTTTGTAATGGTGCCCGAGCCGGGAGACCCCCGCAGCTCCCGCTCTCTTGCTATCACATGACAGCGGCCCGGAGACTTGGTGTCTCGTTGAAAAGGAGCGAGAAGCTGCTCTCCGGCTCTCCTCTCGTTCACACCTCCTCAGCAGGGCGAGGTGGAGCCAGGACGCTGAGGAAATGCTCTGTGTGAGGGAGATCGCTCTCAAAACACAGGGCAGAGAACAGCAGCCCAAGCCAGGGGCACTCCCTCCTCCCTTTCCCCCTCCCCATCCCTTTCTCAGCCCCATAAGCCACTTTCTTTCCCCTCAGCCCCTCTCTCCCGCACAGCCAGGCTCAGAGCAACAAGCGCGAAAGGGCCTCCGAGGGCATCGCACCAATGGAAGGTGGAAAACAGCCGAAGGCCCTTCCTCGTCTCGGGGTCTACTGAGCCAAGCATCACGAGGAAACTAGCCCTGGGAACCAGCAAGAATGAAATACGGGCCACTTTAAGTAATTTCTTAATGTCCCTTTCATTAAGCTGAACAAGCTACGAGAAACCTAGCACAAAAACAAGGGAGATGCAAAAAATCCTAGACTCTTCTCTCCAAGTCGTTATGTAAGGTCAAATCGTGTTTCTGGCCTCTATGCGTCTCGTTAAAAACAGTGAAAGAACCTCCCAAAGCAGCCTTATGCAAGCTTTGAGACGACTGGCTGATCAGTAGGAATCAATGAGCAGTGCAACAATTCATGTCTATCCTCCAAACGTGCGGTGTTGTAACGGGCGGGCTGAAGATCGGAGCGAGAAACAGGGAAGCCTGCTCTCTTTGCTGCCGCTAGAGTTGGAGCAACCCCTGCCACCGTTAGCACCTACCAGAGCTCAATGAGCGAGATGCTATGTGGGGTGCCAGCATTAAAATTATTATTCCGACTTTAATTGGTTAAATAAAAAAATACGTTGAAAGAACCTTTAAAACAAACAACAAACCCAAAACAAAAACCCCACACCAAAATAAGCAAACAACCTCTTCAGCGCACCGTCCCCAGCTGGCGAGTCAGCCGCCGGGAGTGCCAGTTCCCGCGCTAGTACTGGCCAGTGCCGTGGCGTTGGAGAGCCAGGATGCGAGCAGGACCCGACCCGCTCCCGACCTCGGGGGGATTGATTTGAGCACCGTCTTTCTACGAGTTAGGCTTTCAGGTAGAAGTAGCGAACAGGAGAAGTGGGGACGAAAAAGTCCTGTAAGTGTCTGCATATAATCTCTGCTAAAGGAATAAAATGAAAGACTAATTTAAATCCACTCCTTAAGTAATATGTGCTTAATAGTATTATACCTAACCAAGGGGAGCCAAGTGAAAAGCAGCCAAAATTTTGGAA
>WAAF01012780.1:30000-33009 GCA_013400475.1 Tricholaema leucomelas
CCCCGTTAATGAGTCACGGGTGAGTGTCCCACTGTGAGTGATGATTGAAAAAGAATTCACACCGAACGTGCATGCAGGACTGAAAATTCTTGGAACACTTCCCCCTCAAAAAAGGGGAACTTTGTCCTATGCTTTGTCATCCTTGTCTCCCATGCATGTACAAAATTCAGGTAAACCGCTGGGGAGTTTTGGAATGTTGTATGCTGTGAAATAAAAACTTACTTCTGGGCTCTGTCTTGAATCATTTAGTTTCATGAATTATTTCCTAGATAAGAGAAACATATATCACACGGTTAGTCAGAAATTATTCTGGAAGTTTATTAAATCTCATCTGGAGAATTTAAATGAACTCAAGTAAGTAAATTAAGTGCTGAGTTAATTAAGTTGTTAATTAGTTAATTAACTGTTATGGGTTTAAGTGATGCCATTATCAAAGTGATATAAATTTCAGTTTCATTTCCTATACATAGAAAGTCTTCATGAAACTGTAAATGCCTGGGGGCTTAATTTTTTTCCACAGAGTTTTGCACCAAATGCTACCATATTCATAATAGGGTTTCCAGTATTTAGTGGTGAGGGTTGTTTGAAAAAATTACTCAACTAATTGCTTTTAAAAACAAATTATTTTTCCTATCATGTTATTTTATCCTAGAGAGAAATCCAGATGTATACAAAAATGAAACAAGATGACGGAAATCTTGTAACAAAGAGGGATGCTCAGAAAAAACTGCCCACTTTGAGGACAGAGAATATCAGAATGCACAATGGCAGTGTGTGGTGAGTTTCTGTATTAAGGGCTGCCACTTGTGGCAGGAAACTGGGAAAAAACAAACAAACAAACAAACCAACCCCAAACTTTCTAGATCTGAGTGCTGTTATTCAGTGATGGTTTCTCAGGTATATGGTGCCCAAGTTTGTCTAATGCATGTATCTTTGATTTTTCACAAATAATTGATGAGGGAGTGAGGATCAGAAGGAAAAAAATTTAGCTTGGCCTGCCTTAAGTCATTCATTTAAGAAACTCAGTTACTCTGCAGTTGTAGCTGTGTGAGAAATGCCGAACTAGAAAATGCTGACTTTCCCTTCTGGCTTTAGGAGTCATACTGAAATACATAGTCATCCATGGAAGGTACTGTCACAGCTGAGACTGTGATGCTGCAGAGGCCTGCAAATCTTCTTTAGGTTAAGAACACAGTGCAGTTAGTGTTTTAATACAAAGAACATGGACACAGCCTCTGTGCAAGAAGTCTCACTTGTTTGTTCTGGTGTGCCTCCATGGGGCTGCTAGCAGGTAGTTTGAAGGCTGCTTTTGACAGTGATGGAAACAGTTGGAATGATGAATACACACAGAATGTGATGCTGCCATTCCTGCAAGAATACTTGATTCTGCCAATGTTTTTCTATCTTGAATTTATTTTATATCTAGTGATCCTGTATTTTTTTTTCTTCCAGACAGAATATTGAGAGGGGTATGTGCTCCTCTGTAACTTAAAATTAGCTTTACATCAGTTCATCAGCTTGCCTGTATTGTACCATATGCTACTCAGCTTGCTCAAAAGCAATAGTTACATGAACTCTTGACATGAGTCCCCATGTGTTTTACATCCAAGCCCAGGAAATCATACAAATTATAGGCAGAAAGACAAACTAGGTTTATTGCCAATCCAATGCAGAATATTCCCTGTAGGGCATTTCTGTGTGCTCTCTGCATTCTAATTTAAATAATTTGAGCAACAGATCTCCCTGTTAAGAAAGCTGTTTTGTTTTTCTGTAAATGTTGTGGTCAAGAAGCTTTCCCCACTTTGCTCAGTGTAATCCCACTATTTTTAAAGTATACTTTATGTGTAATACTAAACAATTATTTGGATTTTGGAGTGTATGATCTTCAAATATTAGAAGATGTTTATATCCTGTTCCCCAACCTATGATAGCAAAATGTACAAACATTCAGTTGTTTGTTTGTTTGTTTTGGTGTCACTGCTGTCATGCTGCTGATTAGTTTGACTGTCAGTCTTTCTCTACTTTTTGTTGAATCATAATTCTGCTAATAAAGAATTGGCTAATTGACTTTCATATATGAATGATTTCAGAAAAAATAGTTTATCTCTTTTTGTAGTAGGAATGTTTCACCTTCATGGATGATACTAGATTCTGTTTCATTACCTTAAATCACTTTGAGATTTGGTTGAGGACAGGCTCAGAAGAGACCAGCTTGCCATTGCTGCTGATATGGATTTTGTGGAAATGTAGCAATTCCGTAGCAATTCCTTTGTACTGGACACTGTGCTTTAAAAAAACCCCAACCAACCAAACCAAACCAACCCAAAAAACCTCACAAACACCCCCCCCGCCACAGACACCCCCCCAACCTTAAAAAAATTAACAAAACAAAAACTTAAATATATTCTGTAATGAAAACATTTTTACTAATTTAAGAAATAATACTTTCAATGACACAGTATTTTGTATGAAGAGGAAAGAATTTTGCCTCTTAAGAGTGCCTGTGTTACACATCTTTTTGGGACAGTTGGTATTCTTGATACATGCTGCAAAGGAAACAGAGATAGGATAGCAATCATTATTCTTGTAAACTTGGTCCTCTCAGCAACGAATAATAGTACTGTTGTCATTGCAATCTTGTTTTACATACATACAGAGCATACTACTGAATTCTTTATTCTTAATGTGGAAAAGTCATACATACATGCATATACAGATATATGTATATATATATGTGTGTGTGTGTATGCACATATATATATACACAAGTGCATGGGACCAGATGGGATCCATCCCAGGGTGCTGAGAGAGCTGGCAGCTGAGCTGGCCAAGCCGCTCTCCATCATTTTCCAGCAGTCCTGGCTCACCGGAGAGGTCTCAGGAGACTGGAAAGTGGCCAACGTGGTCCCCATCCACAGGAAGGGTCGGATGGAGGAACCTGGGAACTACAGACACGTCAGCCTGACCTCAGTGCCAGAGAAGCTGATGGAGCAGGTTATCTTGGGGGTG
>WAAF01012782.1:0-17023 GCA_013400475.1 Tricholaema leucomelas
GCAGATATGGCCTTCCAGTGCGATCTGCTATAGGTGAGCCTGCTCTGTCAGCGGGGAGTTGGACTAGATGATCTTTTAAGGCCTCTTCCAGCCCCTAACATTCTGTGATTCTCTGTGTGTGACTAACAGGATGGCTGATAGCAGCTCCTGGGTAGGGCTGTTTGTAAGCAAAAGGATTCAGTGCACATGCTCCTCAGTGAATTAGCTGATGTTGCATCCTCACAGCACAAGACTAGTCAGTGTCTTTGGTAACAGAGACTCATAATTCTGTCTGGTATTAACTTATAAGAGATCATTGTGAAAACACATGGCAATATCCCTCTTTACTGATGTCCTCTGTGTGGCACTCAAATAAGTCTGTTCTAATAGACCACTACTGCCAAGGCACTGCAGAGTGGTTTTGAGGTATTCTTGGTTATTGTCTTCTTGTATTTACTTATTCACCACATCTCTTCTTTAGCTGGGATTTGCCTGCTTCTTAAAAGAGCTTAGTCTACATTATGCTGACAGGGTGGATTTCAGGACCAAGGCTGTCTGACAGGATGTGCTTGTCTGATCACAGAAACCAGGAGACGCAAGGCTGGAACTTAGGATGTGAAAGGAGTGTTCTCTGAGTGCAGAAAGGTTGCAAAAAATGAGACTTATTTTTATAACAGGTAGAACAAGAGGAGGATTATGTCTGATTGTGGATACCTGAGAATCAGGATGGGGGAATCATAGAATCAACCAGGTTGGAAGAGAGCTCCAAGATCATCCAGTCCAACCTAGCACCCAGCCCTGTCCAATTAACTAGATCAATGGCACTAAGTGCCTCATCCAGTCTTTTCTTGAACATCTTCAGGGAAACAACCATTACCACTTTGATAAGCTTGGAAGGAAGTTTCTAAGTCTTTGTGAGATAAAAACACAACTCAAGCACACAGGGTGCATCTCAAGAAGAGATGCAGGAGCTGAAAGAAAGGAGTAGGACCTAGCATTAGGGTTTTTTCCTGTGCTTCTTGCTCCCATTCCCATCCAACAAAACCAGTGTTTCCACCATTGTGCCCCATGTGACTGCCAGCTTGCATTCCCCCTTGGCAGGGGAGTCCCATGCTGTTGGCTGCTGCCATGGGTGTTGCACACTGTGAGCAGGCATTCTCTGCATCCCTGTAACAAACCACATTCCCGGGTGGATTACTCATACTCCACTGGAAGCTGTTTTTCTTTGTGTGCACTCATTTACAAGCCCTTAAATAAGAGACACAAAGCTGTCTGTAAAATTAGGTCACGTGTGATGTCCTGTCAAGCCACTGGGCATTGCCAAAACTAGGATTTTCCTACCATCACAATGGAGTTTTTAAAGGTCCATTCATGGGAGAAAAAAAAGAAAAAGAAAAAAAGAGAAGAAATAAGGGGGGGAAAGAAAAACGAAAGAAAAGCACCCCAGCAAACAAAAAGCCAAACAAAACTCAAACAACCAACACAATTAAACTCATTCCTTCCATCCCCAAACCTGTGTTACCAAATAATAAAAATGAAGTCAGTATCCTGTGGCACTCCTGTGAAATACTGAAGTACTATCCTTCAAAGTGGCATTTAATTTCCAACACAAGCAGATGTTTCTTCACACTCTTGGCTCCCTTCTCTTCCATCTAAGCTTCATGTGGAAAGGCAACCCCATTTTATACAGAATATTCGTTCTGTCTGTCAGTGCTTCCCCTTTCACCTTGTAGGCTGAACAAGAACTGAACCCTGAGATCAGACAGCAGGTAACTGTGAACCCAAAATCAATATAAAGTTGACCAGCTGCTGGCATTCACCCAGGATTTCAGACTCAGGACATCCAGCATCCCTGCTTTTCCATGAACTGTGGCATCCTTCCTGAGATCAGGCCTCTGGCTGTCTTTTGGGAAAAAACATTTCAGGTTCAGCAGGGTGAGAAAGGGTGTGGGGCGAGGTGCTCCCAAGGCAGGCTGAGCATAAAGGAAAGCCAGGAAAAGTCAGATTGCAAAACGGATGTTGTTGGAATAGCTCTGTGAAAAGCAAAAGTTTGAACCGTAACAATCCCCTGACGGTGCAGCGCAAAGCCAGGCAATTTGGCTGTGAGTGCTTCTGGGGGAGCAGGAAAGTGCCTCATAGAGGGCAGAAGGGGAGAAATGGTGCAATTCAGAGGCTGCCTTGAGCCACACCCAGGAGAATTCATTTTATGGTGGAAGAGCGACCTCAAGGCAGTGGCAAGCCCCACTAGCCTTCTGTGTGGGCCTAGCCTTCTATGTTAATCAAATAGAAAAGACTAAACAAATAGAAAAGTTTTGGCTTTGTATGGTGATTTGCTGTCATCCTGCACCAAGAGACTGCAAGACCAGAGGTACAGTGGAAGCATTTGGTCTGCACAGCAGAACTGGTGCTGGTTTTCCCACCTAAGATAGGGTGAGAGCAGGCAGTAAAACTCTGTCTGACTTGCTCTGAACTGTTCTGTACAGCCTCCGTGCTGACTGTCAACAATGTCACAAAATTACTTCAAAGAACAGCAGTCCAGAGCCTTTGAGATGTCAGATGTGTGCTTATCGCATAGCACTGAAGCATCTTCTTTTATGCTTGGCCAATGACAGTCCCATTTGCAGAACAACCAGATCAGAAATGCCAGCTAGAAACAGGGCAAGGTTTCACGTGACATTCTTTTCTGTGGCACTACAAGCTAGCTGCTGGGACCAGCAAGGGAGTACACTGACCAGGTCTTCATCACAAGCATGTTCTGGAGGGTCAGAGTGCTGGCTGTTTCACACGAACCTGGGCCAGATCACCACTGCAGGCAGAATTCATTTGAAATTTGAGAGGATGTTTGCATAATCTCAAGAGGAAATTCAGCTGCAGTAAAGTTGAAAGCCTAGTATGGATCTGAATTGTGCTTGCAAACCCCTTCACTGGCATTCTTTAATAGGCAGGTAAGACAGCACCAACCACACCAAGAGTTAAGCTTCACTCCTGTCAGAGAAACATAGGCTGGTGCTCCTGCTAGAATGGTGAAGATGCTATCCAGCCTGAGCACTAGAGTAGCAGTCTGCTTTGAACTCTGTTTTAATTAGCATTATAATTTTTTGGCCTTCACTCTGTTAGGTATATATATAGCCAGGTGGGGGTTGGTCTCTTCTTCCAGACAACCAGCAACAGAACAAGGGGACACAGTCTCAAGTTGTGCTGGGAGAAATATAGGCTGGATGTTAGGAGGAAGTTCTTCACAGAGAGAGTGATTGGCATTGGAATGGGCTGCCCAGGGAGGTGGTGGAGTCACCATCCCTGGAGGTATTCAAGAAAAGCCTGGATGAGGCACTTAGTGCCATGGTCTAGTTGATTGGATAAGGCTGGGTGATAGGTTGGACTGGATGATCTTGGAGGTCTCTTCCAAGCTGGTTGATTCTATTCTATTCTCTTTTGTAAGGCGAGGAAGTTAGTTCTGACTGCAGACTCTGTGACACTTTATGTACCTTGTTAACACTGGGGTTTGAACTTAGAAAGTTTGTTTCAGGTACTGCAGCTCTGCTTGCACTGTTTGTGGTGAAGTTACACCAGGACTGAACTCGAGTCAGCGTTTTCAGCAATATCTCTAATATTCCTTGGTTATTTGGACAGCTGGGGCTGGAGGGATAACACTAGGCATTTCATTTTCTCCCTGATATTTATTTCACAGCTTTTCTTTGCTGAAGAGATTTGTGGGAAAACATTCTCTGCCAGGGCTGGCTGACCCCTGCTTCTATCTCTCCCTGAGAGGTTTTGGAGGGAGGACCAAGCAGCTGGTTGATATCACAGCATGCCTGTGATATCCCTGCTATCCTTCTGGTTCATCAGGCAGACCACTCACCTGGCCTCTGCCATGGTCCTGTGTGACTTCAGAAGAATCACACACTCCTTACTGCTGCTGCTTAGTTCCTGTTCTGCTAAACTGGACTCCAGATCAAAAATTTCCTCTTGTTGGATGGATTGTCCAACAGCTATTCTTTCTCACAAAAGAAGTTTTTCCTTATCTTCAGTAGCTATGACAGGGGTCATCTTCCCCTGCTGCCAAATAATGGATAACAATAACTTGTTTTCTAAGAATGGAGGAGCCTGGAGGAAGTGCTTGTATATTTCTTAGAAATCTGATAACAGGGTTGGATCTAAGCATGACAATACATAAGACCTTAAATGTCACCGTGGAATATCTCACAGATATTAAGCACAACTAGTGATCCCAGTGTGTAAGTATTCAGAGAGTTACATAAGGAGTATGACCTTTCCTGGGAGTGGTTTTGCAGGTTGCCTTACGTTTTCTGTGTTGCTTACTGGAAGTCTGTATGTAGAACTACAATATTCTTGGAGAAAAGATACTTTCACCTCACAAGAAACTAAAGCTATCATGAAGATAGCTAAAATGCTTTGGCAAAGCAGAAGACCTGTGCATCAATTTTTTACTATCAAATACTTTTTTTCATAGAATTATGGAATCAACCAGGTTGGAAGAGACCTCCAAGATCATCCAGTCCAACCTAGCACCCAGCCCTATGCAGTCAACCAGACCATGGCACTAAGTGCCTCATCCAGGCTTTTCTTGAACACCCCTAGGGACAGTGACTCCACCACCTCCCTGGGCAGCCCATTCCAATGGCAAATCACTCTCTCTGTCAAGAACTTCCTCCTAACATCCAGCCTATACTTCCCCTGGCACAACTTGAGACTGTGTCCCATTATTCTGTTGCTGGTTGCCTGGGAGTTGGTGGGACTGTTGGGAAGGGGAAACGAATTGATGGGAGATGATATTTTCCAAAATTAACATTGTCTATTACTTTTGCTATTCAGGACTCTCGCCACCCCTGACCACTAATTTTAATAATATTTCAGTTCTCACACGCTCATGGAAACATTCTATGGTTAATATCTAGATCTAGTAATAACCAGCAAAATACATAAACATTAATTGAACTGGAAGAGAAGGTTCCTGCGGTCAATGACGCTTGTGGTCAATATGCCACTTGCCCAGTAGCTGGGCTCAAGCTCTTTCTGCTCNCAGGGTCTGCTCCTGGTACCTCGCAGCAGTGGAGTTTACCAAGCAAGCAATAAGGCAGTGTGCAGTAGCAGCAGGGCTGGGCACAGCAGAGAGAGCAGGCAAAGGGCAGGGAAGCAAAGCAGCAAAGCAAAAGCACATTGTTCACCTGTGTATCTCCTTTTATCAGTGTGGGCTGAGATTAATTGCCCTTTGGACACAAGAACAGCCAATCAGAGTGGGAGTTAGCCAAATCCTATCACATTAGGCAAAGCCATAGGCTCACTTTTCTCTAATTTGGGAAAAGCACAGGCCTTGCACTAGGCAGGCACAAGCTAAGTGTGTGTACCTTACACCACAGGACCCTGGGCAGGCCAGACTCAGCAGCTCCAGGTTCTTTCATGTCTGCTTCCTGCACTTGCCTCTCTGGTGAAGCAGAAGAACATGCCTAGGCAAGGCAGGACATGTATAAGCCTATTTTGGGCCTATCAGGCCTACCACAACAGGAATCGACTCCCACCTGGCCACAACCTCCCTTCAGGTAGTTGTAGATAGCAATGAGGTCAGCCCTGAGCCTCCTCTTCTCCAGGCTAAACAACCTCAGCTCCCTCAGCCCCTCCTCAGAGGCCTCGTGTTCCAGGCCCCTCACCAGCCTTGTTGCCCTTCGTTTGTTTGGGGCATACACTTACACAAACATTTAATGCTGTTTCATCTTGAAATGACAGCAAACATGCTATTGATGTCAACGGGTAGATGATTCAACCTCCAGTTAGGAATTGGAAATGTGTTACAAGAAGAAAATGTAACATGTATTTGTTTGTGTCACTTATTATTTTGGTTGGTTGTGAATTTGTTGTCTAAGGTAATGAGCTCCATGCCACTGCAGAAGTGTCTGTCTTCAAGCTTGGAGATAAATCCTCTATGTTTACGTGTATCTGACACATGCACATTTTCAGGCGTAAATTGCTGTCACAGACAGTGAAACTTCTGTTAAGAGTATCAGGAGAAGGATCAGAGAGTGATGTCAAGTACTTTGCTACTTATAATGTGGAGAGTCAGAAAGAGAACAGCTCCTCATTTCTGCTATGAAACTGGACATCGTGCACCCAGTGGAGGCTCAAAGCTGCAGCCATTCTCTTAAGTTCAAACACTGTTCATGGACAACCACCCCAGGTGAAAACACAGCCTTCTGGGGAGAAGATTGGAAAGAAAATGGTTTTGCCTGAAGTTTATCCTTTAGTTACCAAAGGATTCTTCTGAGAATGGTTATGAGGTGTTTAGGGGTCTTCTCCCAAAGCTGGTCTGGAAAAAGGCTGATCATCAGTTGTTTGGATCTGATAGCACTTGTCTGACATTGCATGAATTCTTGGGCAGCTGACAAAATACCATGGCTCAAAATAGAAATCAAATGCTCTGACGAGATGGTCTGTTCCCCATAACTTCTTTCAGAAAGCAGTCAGTGGTAACCCCTGGGAAACCCACTGAAACGAGTTTGTCGAACTGCAGCCCTCACTTAGAGCCAGGACTCTGGCCCATGTGTAGATTACGCTTCTATTAGTCGGATGGTTTATTACAGAGAGACAAAACACTGTTTGGGGAGGTGCATCATGACATTCCAAGCCAGACTTTCTGAAGCTGCAGAGTAATGATAACACATAAAATATGCCTGTCTATTATTGAGCTTGTATGTGACCTCTGATCTCCTGCTCAGTTCTCTTATGAGGGAGAGCTGGTAGTGAGCATGTTTGCCACGTTTAGATGCTTCAGCCTGACTGATCTGTGCTTGGGGAGGCTATCAAAAGACTCTCAATGCACCTGGAGCTTCCAGTGGGGGAAATATCACAGGTTTGTGAAAATGGAAGGAAGGATTGTTGTTCCTTGGTTGTTTAGGTTATTTACCATCTTTAGGTTATTTACCATCTTTACCTTATTTACCACCTCTAGCTTATTAACCACATGCAAGGACAGAAATCTTCCTCTTTCATATTTTTCTTATCTTGCAAAATCTCCTGCCTGTTTGTCGTTGTTGTTGTTGTTAGTTTGTTTTTCATTTTAACTCCTGTGCTAATTTTTCTCTGTCAGACTTGGCATTATTTTGCACCTGTGGTCAATTAAAGTTAGTATGAATACTTCAGCTCTGAAATCTGCCTTTTTCAAACCCTCAATACAGGAAAAAAATAACGTGTAGAGATAAGCCAGATATTAAGTTTTCCCATTTTAAAAACAATATTTAAGGGAATTTTAAAACTCATTCTGTTGTGAAAAAGGGATTCTCCTATCCTCTGCTTTCTCTCCCCAGTATAAAATTCAAGGTAGCCACGCATAAAGTCTGTATCTTCCATCTGAGAGATTTTCATTTTCATATGTGAGAGAAAAGGAAATTAATGTTCTTCCTTTTGGCAGTTCAGTGCATTCCCATATGTATTAAACATATGTGTGGCATGTCCATCTGGTTGGCTGTCTTTCACAGAATAATGTGTGTTTGGATCCACTGCTGTATGCGTGGTCTCAGCACGACTTTGCTGATGATTAACAATGCAAGGCTTACTGGGAGAAATGTTCCCCTTTGTTAGACAAATCAATCCAATACTGAGCAGAAATCAGATCAAGTGACAGTGACAGGCACAAAGTCTTTATGTCTGAAAGAGGAACAGCAGATTGGAAGCTAAATCCACATGGAAATTAATTTAATCATTCCATTTCCATCTGTGGCAAGGGGGCAACACCAGCAATGTTAGTGGACTCTTACTACATGGAAGAAAACGCAGAAAGAGAAGGAATTAGCTTTTGCTTCTAGACAGTCTTTTCTTAAGTGAAAAAAACTGTATTTTGTCGACAATTTTAACACAGCTTTAAAAAGAGAAACAGTGCAACACACATTTTCCAGTGTTTTCTTGGGCCAGTCCAGTGGCCTTTGTGCTCTAAACCACATATGTTTAAAAAGGAAACTGAAAAAACACAAGCCAATCAGAAAATGTCTCTGGATAGACCACGTAGGTAGGAAATGGATCATTAGTAATCACTGTTCAATGATCTTTGCAGAGTACTCCTTTCCCTTCTTCATGCAGGCTGCAGGTTTCATGTGACACACTCATTTCTGCAACACCTTAAGGAGGGCATTCCTGGCAGATAATTGGACCCAGCTGCTCACCTACAAAGGACAGAGGAAGAGGTCATGGAAGTAAGATTTTTGCAGTCAGAGGAGACATCCTTTTAGAGACAGGGGTGACTTTGCCAGTAGTATTTAACTCCCATTTGGCATTAACACTACTGCCTTTAAATTTTTATTTTTTTTTTTTTCCTCCTAGGCAGCTACAGAGACTGGTAGCCCTATGTCTCTGAAGAAGAAGAAGAAGAAGAAGAAGAAGAAGAAGAAGAAGAAGAAGAAGAAGAAGAAGAAGAATTGGTGTATTTCATATCTTTTTGGCAAAGAGCAATGTCTTTTTTTTCCTGCAGAAAAGCAAACCAGTGGAACTGCACTGTCAGAGGCCTGACTTTATGCCAGCATTTTAAAGAGGGCTTAGAGAGGGTGTTAATAGCAAGAGAAGACACTTTAAACTTAACAGATTAATTTGAGGAACATATCCCTTGGATTTCTGACGTGAAGCTCAGGAGGAACATGCATTGGCCTCTCCACTTTGTGAAAATATGAGGTTTCATTGCTTTGCAGCAAAGAAACTGCAACGTTGTTGTTGTGTATTCCTGCAAGTGACTTCTTGAGGCTTGCAGAGGATGACAGAAAGGCCAGACAGTTTACAGTAAGTGTAGGTGCAACTACTTGAGCTTTTCCTAACTTCTTGAACAGGTAATAAGAGAGCCAGGGTCTGAGAAGAATTGGAGAAATACCCAAGGGTGGAAGAAACCTGAGCTGCCCGCACGAATCAGGAGGAGAAAGTGGTCAACATTATCTTTCCTGTAGATACGGGAGCACAGTGAGGCCCAAGCAGCTCTAGAACATCATGTGCAGTCTGTTTTGGTCAGGACTGGACTAGGAACCTGTAGCCTGCCTCAGAGCTGGAGAATCAGTGCTTGCCTGGTTTTGAGGCCACAATGTTGTTAGCACCATGAAATACTTGAGCTTGCCCACAGTATAAACCATAGTTTATCCATTTTTGGGCCACTGATGAATTGCATCCTTCCAGGCCCTTTGTGAAGGTAACAGCTCCCTTCAATCTGTAGCTTACTATGGTGACCTGCTTACTTTGTGACCTTACAAACAATCTCATTTTTTAATGAAGAAGCACCACTAGTGTGTGGATTTACTTAGAAGTCTACTTTATTATCCTAAATGTCCTTAGTGTTATGACATCAATTCAGAAATCCCAGGAAACTCTGAGATAAAGCTTTCAGTGATGCAGAATTTTAACTGAACTGAATATTGCTACATTACCACATCTTATGTCCTTGGCAACTTCAGCAAGTTGCAACCAGCAGCTGCTTCTGCGTTGTGACTCCTACCTGGACATGCTTTTGATGAGCTTCCCCTCAAGTTCAGCATTAGACAAGCACAAAATCCTGCAGGGAAACTTTGCAGAGACCAAGCCACACCTATTTATGTATGTATGTATTTATTATTTATTACTATCTCATCAATGCAAGCAAGAGCTTATGCTTTAAAAAGGGCTTGTGTTTGACCCAGGTTAGACGCTTCTTCTGAACTTCAGCAAAAGTATTCACAGGATCACAGGTTGTTGGGGGTTGGAAGGGACCTCCAGAGATCATTGAGTCCAACCGCCCTGCCAGAGCAGGGCCATAGGAATGCATCCAGACAGGTCTTGAAAGTCTCCAGAGGAGAAGACTCCACAACCTCTCTGTGGAGCCTGTTCTAGTACTATGTGACCTTTACACTAAAGAGGTTCTTCCTCATGTTGTGGTAGAACTTCCTGTGCTGTACTTGACATCTATTGCCCCTTGTCTTATCACAGAGTGCAAGAGAGAAGATACTGTCCCCTCCTTCTTGACACCCAGCCCTGATCTATTTAATTAGATCCCCTCTAAGTCTTTCCTTCACCAGACCAAAAAGCCTCAGGTCCCTTAGCCTCTACTCATAGGGCAGTGCTCCAGCCCTTTAATCATCTTTGTATGTAGCCCTCCACTGGACTCATTCAAGTGGGTCCCTGTCCCTCCTGAACTGGAAAGCCCAAAACTGAAAGCAATAGTTCAGGTGAGCTCTTACCAAGGCAGAGTAGAGGGGGAGGAGAACCTCCCTCGATTTGATGGCCACTCATTGGTTTTAGATTTGGTGGCAGCCCAAAGTCAGGGTATTTTTGTATCATCTCTGTTTTTTCCTTAAACATTTTTTACTTACCTAAACTGCAGTTTTATATCACTATAAATGTACTAATGTGTTACAACTTCTCTGTTGCCTCTGGGTGTTTCACATGTAGGATGGGAGCTGGTTAGCAGAGATGAAAAATATGCATGTTTTGGAAACAATGACATACTTATTAAAAAGACAAAAGACTATTTAAGTACAGAAGGGCAGAGGCATGCAAATATTACCTGCAGTCTAAGCAAGGAGTCAATCATATGAATTACTATCACTGCTAGATGAAATATCATTGGAGTCTGTCCATACCTTTTCCCTGCAACAGATCATGTAACTATAGACAATGGTATCGAAGTGAAGGATAAGTGTTTGTGAAATGCTTACAGCTAGAAGTGGGTTATTAGAAACAGCGGTCAAAGAGCTGGATGTGGGACTTATGTGCTACTACTGAATGAATGATATTTTCAAGAAATGGGAGACTGGACATGAGTAATGCCCAATAAATTCACTGAAAGTATCTGCCAGGCTCACTGATGTAAGCTATATTGTCTCCCATGCCTTGCAGCATGCCTCTTCCTTTGAAGAAAACATGGAGACTATCCTTGTTGGTCTAAAATACCTATGCCAGCAGCATCATGATGCTGATTGCATATGCTAATGAGAGGAAAATCCTTGGTCTGGTCTCAACTCTGTGGAGTATCCCACCACAGGAGATCCCTTGGGTACTTACTGTTGCAAATGTGCTCTGCGTAAGGGCAGAACACTTGTGATAATGCCAAGTCTTCCACTAAGAGACATCAAGATGTCTTATCTAAAAAAGAAATTGCAATTAAGACTTGCAACATCTTCCTAGAAGCTGGCGTCTCCTCACTGGAGCCCAGTGATGGATGATGGGGATGTCAATCACATAATTTACACCTAAAAAACCCACTGGCTGCCAACAAGGCAAGCTTCCTTTTCTAGTAGCAGTGCATGGTCTCAGTCTCAGAGTCTCCTGGCTTTCTTGCACTGGTGCTCAAGTGCCACAGGGTAAACTGTGCAACAGGCTGCTCCCTTGGCCAGGACCCTGCACCTCACATCACTTCACCAAGGCTCATGTGGGTGGGTACCTCTCCAGATATTTCTGCTCTGAAAATAAATGAAACCAACTATTACTTCACACTAGGAGTATGAAAAGCATCTCCACTCTCCTCCCTATTAATCACGTTGAAGAAGATGTGCTGCAGCTAATAGCTTGAGGTAATTCACCTAATTCACAGCTGGCCTGGAGGTGTTGTGATTGTAAAGGCTGGAAGATTTGTGCTCGAACCCAAAAAGCTGCAAAGGCATCTTGAACAGCATGATTTATGCAGAAGGCTGCATTGAGGCTTTACGGTATAGAGCGACTCCAGATCCTGACATCAGGAACCCCTCAATATTGCAGAAAATAATCCAGGCTTCAGCCTGAGTGATTTGAATTAAAGCATCTTTTCAGACCAACCCCATATAATGCATATTGTGTACAGGAATGTGCTGTATTCAAAATCCTGAGTCACAGCCTCAGGGTGGTTGGACTCAGCTCAGAAAACACACACACACACCCAGGCAGCTTTTGGTACCACATAGTGGCTTCCCTTCTCTTCGTTTTGCAGTTCCAACCCTGTAGTTTATCAGTTAGGCTCTTCTTTGTTTTTTTTTCACTACTGTGAACTGTATAAATGTTAGAAAAATGCATTTCCTGGAGCTTCATTCGTGTTCATTCATTCAGTGGAACCTCAAACAGCAGCATGAGATAGAGCAGGAGGAAGACAAATGCAACTATTAGACACAAAAACAAATACAGAAAGAAAACCTCCGCATGAATGTCATAGAATCATAGAATCATAGAATGGTTTAGGTTGGAAGGGACCTCAAGGATCATCCAGCTCCAACCCCCCGCCATAGGCAGGGACACCTCCCACTACAGCAGGCTGTGCAAGGCCTCATCCAGCCTGGCCTTAAACAGCTCCAGGGAGGAAGCATCCACAACCTCCCTGGGCAACCTGTTCCAGTGTCTTACCACCCTCATTGTAAAGAACTTCCTCCTAACATCCAGTCTAAATCTGCCCTCTTCCAGCTTAAACCCATTCCCCCTCGTCCTGACATTACTAGACCTTGTCAATAGTCCCTCCCCAGCCCTCCTGTAGGCTCCCTTTATATACTGGAAAGCCACTATGAGGTCTCCTTGAAGCCTTCTCTTCTCCAGGCTGCAGAGCCCCAACTCTCTCAGCCTGTCCTCATAGCAGAGCTGCTGCAGCCCTCTGATCATCTTTGTGGCTCTCCTCTGAACTCGCTCCAGCAGTTCCATGTCCTTCTTTTGTTGGGGGCTCACTTTCCATTATCAGCTTGAAATTGGAGCAAATTTGTTAATCACTTTTGGTCACCACTGCATGTCATCATGAAGGCTACAGTGGCAGCAGCAATACATGGTCTTGCACTACAGCTGTCTGAGGAGTTCAGGAAATAGTTTCAGGGGCAGAGAGGGGCTGATGGCTGAGTGCTGTGCACCAGAAAAGGTGGCAAACGTGCTTTTTGTGATGATGAGCAGTCAGCTCAGGGTCGTAATACTACATTGTACTGGTGAAATTATACCAATTAATCAAATCTATTTCTGATTGTGTTTAAACTGGTATAACACCTTCACGGGGTATTTAACTTTCCTTAAGAGTGGTTCGCATTGGTTTGTATTAAAATATGTCCTGAAAAGGAGGCAGTCTTGGTTGGGATTCATTTGTTTTTGGATGTGAACTAGGAATGGCTGAATTTTCTGAAAAGACTTCTTATTGACTCTGTGGAGTTTGAATCAGATATTTGCAGGACTAGCATGAAACCAATGTCTCCTGACTTCTTGTGTCCCTGTTAGTCTGTATTCAGCATGAAACACTCAGGCTGTGCAACTGATGAAGTGCTCCAGTAACGCACACAAAATTAAAGCACACTTGTAAAGTATTGAACTTGGTATTAATTCCTCAATTCAAGAGAGATGTCGAGGTGCTGGAACATGTCCAGAGAAGGGCAACAAGGCTGGTGAAGGGCCTGGAACACAAAGCCTATGAGGAGAGGCTGAGGGAGCTGGGGTTGTTTAGCCTGGAGAAGAGGAGGCTCTCATTTCTGAAGAGGGCTGACCTCATTTCTGTCTACAACTACCTGAAGGGAAGTTGTAGCCAGGTGGGGGTTGGTCTCTTCTCCCAGGCAACCAGCAACAGAACAAGGGGNTCTATTCTATTCTATTCTATTCTATTCTGTTCTATGAAAGCTTTGGCTTATACAAGTAACATCATGATTATTTTATTATACAGTGCCAGGTTTGCTATTTCTTTAGCCCATTTGACCTTAATGAGATCCATATTGCCTAAAGCCTGAGCAGTCTGTAGGGAATATATACAACCTTGCATGCTTATTTAATGTTGCTTCCTTGAAGACCACTTTAGGATGAAGAGAAAGAAGGAGGCTTGGTTCCTGCATGTGCAAAAGTTAAGGCAGATACAAACTGTGTCAGGAAACTAGGGGCACACTTGGAATTAATTAGTTTCTGTATTGCCTTAAGAATATTATAATCTGGGCTTGAGGAGTGCCATGAAAGCACAGCTGGAAAACAGTGAAGGCAGCAAATCCCTGGGACAAAATCTCACTCTTGGTGTTTCAGCCACAGCCACGTGCAGTGTTCTGGGAACTGATGTTGCCTTGCAGGCATGGAAGCTGGTTTGGAAGCAGACAGATGCAGATCTGGCCCCATAGGCACAAGGTGTTCCACTCCAAAGTCAGGGTGGTCTTCAGGGCTGGTGTGCTACAGCCATTCACTGGCTTTTATACATTCAGCCAAAAGCCAGAGCCACTTGCATCTGCCTGCACTTGCACACTGATCCCTACGTAAAAAAAAAAGATGATAAATAGCTCTTGCGTTAGGGCTAAGGAGATGTCTCCATACTGGAGCAGTATGAGGCTCCTGCAAAGCATCTGGAGCAATAGGATGATTCTAGGAAAATGTAAGAAGGTAAGAAATGCCAGTCCCAATTTAGGGGCAGGAAGGGAAGCATTTGACTGAAATGAAATCACCCCAAGTTCAGCAGATTGCCTTGAACTACAAACTAGGAACTGAGCTTCAAGTGGTGGTCACATTCCCACTTGGCATGTAAATTCTGGGCCAAGCACCCTGTCTCCTAGCTAGATCCTAACCAAGACGTGCAGAAAAAGACCTGGCTGAAAGGAAGGCTGGTTGTGCTCTGAGTTCCCTGATGTAAAACTTGTAAAACTGTGTAAAACTTGGACAAAAGAGAAAAAGGAACCAGTCAGGTAGAGCTCAATATGAATCAGAATTAAATAGTCTCTACATTCATTTGGGGCAAAATTACAACTAGAAGTGCAGATTATTTTCCCCCAGTGTTTCTCACATCTTGTTAATGAACAGCACACACCTTTCCACTAGTTCCCTTCTGTTGTGACACTGCTGATTCCCTGGTCATTGCTGTGTGAAATCTATCTGTGGAAGACTGGACTTCTTCTAACGACAATGCAAAGGAAAGCTCTTCACCAGGAGTCTATCCAGAATGAAGTGGTCTTTGCATAAGTGAGGGCAATTTCCTCCTGCTTCAGCCCCTTTGTCTTCTGGATCTTGGGATAAGTGTTCTCCATACTATAATGCAAAATGCTGTAAATTCATGATATAGCAACTATCTTTGCTCATCTTCACAGATATAAGATTTTCTTTTCCCCATTCCTTAGTAAAAGAGCAGCATTTTATCTGCTTCTACAGATTAGTTAATGCAATACCTTTCAGATGAAATTTGGCTGCACAGTGAATTGTTTTGCTCTCTTTCCTTTCCTGCACAGCTGGAAATTAATCCTTCTCCAGTCCTTTTTGGGACAGATTGAAGAGTGGAAAGAGGGGAAAAAAAAATCTGGCAAGTAAAATGCTTGTTCTACATAAAGTGAAATAAGCTGAAGTTTAGCAAGGCCGTGTCATCTCTTTAGGGATAAGCTGACACTTGGGTCAACACTGGACTGGTGGAGCAGCATTTGAAATGGCAGGAGCACAAGCTAGAAAGGTTGATCAGTTTGGGGAGGAGAAGAACAACCGATCATCTGGGGACAGATCTGTGGAACATACAAGTAGTCTCAGTGCCCTAAACCAGGGAGACAGAGAGCAAATGCCCTAGTGTTCCACACAAACTGTAGCTGACCCCTTATTTGCATCCATTAGAAGAGGTGAAACTGTGTCTGATAGTAGTAGTGCAGTCACTTTCCAGTCTCACTGGGAACAAGGCAAACATTGCAACTCTTACAAGGCATTTATCACAACTGCAAATGATGAGAGAATGCCACTTGAAGTGTAGCTGTGACGCCCAAGGCTCCTCCACAGCTTGATACAGGAAGGCCAATGCCACTCTGAGGTATACTGAAAGGGCTGTGACTAGTAGGTCGAGAGGGGTTCTCCTGCCCCTCTACTCTGCCCCCATGAAGCCACATCTGGAATACTATGTCCAGTTCTGCACCCCCCAGTTCAAGAAGGACACAGAACTGCTTGAGAGAGTCCAGTGCACAGCCACAAAGATGATGAAGGGAATGGAACATCTGTGTTATGAGGAGAGACTGAGGGAGCTGGGGCTCTTTAGCTTGGAGGAGACTGAGAGGGGACCTCATCAGTGTTGATAAATATGTGAAGGGTGAGTGCCAGGAGGATGGAGCCCATCTCTGCTCAGTGATACCTGACAACAGTACAAGGGGCAATGGGTGGAAGCTGAGGTATAGGAAGTTTCATATAAACATGAAGAGGATTTTTTTCACTGTGAGAGTGTCAGAACACTGGAACAGGCTGACCAGGGGGGCTCTGGAGATAGTCGTAATCCTCCTGGACGAGTTCCTGTGTGATCTGGTATAGGTGATCCTGCTCTGGCAGGGAGGTTGGACTGGATGATCTTTTGAGGTCCTTTCCAGCCCCTGACATTCTGTGATTCCTTGATTCTGTGATAGTACAAACAACTTCGAGTGTGACTCAGACACAACTCTCCTGCTCACCATTCTTAGGGCTGCAGGACAGCCGTGCAGGCAGTAGGAGACAGAGTGATTTTCTCCCCTGCGTTTTATGATGCTTGCAGAGGAAGAGAGGTCAGACTGAAAAGCTAGCGAGGACCTGTTGAGGTTTTGCTTTTGGAAAGTATACTGTGGGTTTCTATTGGACTTGAAGCTTTTCACAAGTCATCTCAACAGCCTGCCTGCTACCTACCTCTGATCCATTGTAAACATAATTTTTCACATGTATTTTGCTGTGGGCTCAGGAAACCTAAAGCTTCCTACAAAGATTTTAAATCTACAAGCAGCAGAAATCAAGCCAGACAGTCAGAAGCACTGTCATTATGCTGAAGCTGTTTGGAGTACTGCTAAGAGAAGCCAGTCATGAAGCTTCATGAAAATTGACCACTCATGTTGGAATTGCTTTGAAATTCTTCATTCACTCTGCAAGAGAATTAAATTTTGTAAGGAGCCAGAAAAAAGGAAAAGCAAACTGAATGAAGTTTCTTTCTGAACAAAACACAAGGATGATTAGGGGACTTAAGCATCTCCCCTATGAAGAGAGCCTGAAAGACCAGGGGCTGTTTAGCCTAAAGAAGAGAAGACTGAGAGGAGATCTCACTAATGTCTGAGGCGGGGGTGTCAAGTCTGTGGAGCCAATCTCTTTTCAGTGGTGCACAGCAATAAGAAAAGGAGCAATGGATAGAAACTTGAACACAGAAGGTTTCACC
>WAAF01012789.1:0-13838 GCA_013400475.1 Tricholaema leucomelas
GATTCTATGATTCTATGATTCTATGTGCATATTTATAAAACAAACAAAAAAAAGCATATATAGAGATGTGTGTTTTTTTTATTTGTTTTTTTTTTTTTTTCCTCCTACCCATGGGCACCCATTATTGACATCATTCAGGATTTGGAGCTGATGAATCTTACTTTTGATCTAATGTGTTATTGTTAGTACTAGCCAGGTGTTGTGGTAGGTCTGATAGGCCCAAAATAGGTTTTTACATGTCCTGCCTTGCCTAGACATGTTTTTCTCCTCCACCAAAGAGGCAAGCAGAGAAAAACTGACACAAAAGAACCTGGATTAATTAGGGAAAAGCGAGCCTATGGCTTTGCCTAATACAGTATGGTTTGGCTAACTGCCATCCTGATTGGCTATTCTTGTGTCCAAAGGGCAATTAATATCAGCTCACATTGATAAAAGGAGGTACGCAGGTGAACAATGTGCTTTTGCTTCGCTGCCTTGCTTCCCTGCCCTTTGCCATGCTGTCTCTGCTGTGATCAGCCATGCTGCTATTGCACACTGTCTTGTTGCTTGCCTGGTAAACTCCACTGCCACGAGTTACCAGGAGCAGACCCTGGATGTCTGCACAAGATCAGCCTGTGTGGCCAGCGTGACATCGTGCTGAGACTGCATGACAGCCTGCCTCTGCACCTGAAAGTCCTGCCTAGAATTGCTGGACTTATACACAGATTGTCCAGAAGAAGGCAGGAGAACAAGGTCATACATTGTCTGCATTCTTTCCCCAAAATCCGGGAAGATTCAAGCTTCCACATCCAACAAGACAGAGTTCCCTGAGAGTATTTGGGCACTGTCTGGACTGTGGCTAAGCCCCATGAGGGAAATAATAATAATTTGTGAATAACTGCTTCAATGCCTCTTTGTAATTTTTTATTGCCTTCTGCCATAGAGCAGAAAGTGCTTGAGTCCATCTACTGGGCAAGCGGCAACTGACCTCAAGCGGCATTTGACTGCAGAAACCTTCTCTTCCAGTTCAATTAATGTTTATTTATTTTACTGCTTATTGCTAGATCTGGATATTATCCATAGAATGTTACCATAACTGTGTAAGAACCAAAATACTATTAAAATCAGTAATCAGGGGTGGCAAAAATTCTGAATATCAGAATTAATAAACAATATTAATTTTTTGAAAATATCATCTCACATCATTAATTTGCCCTTCGCAACATCAGATACAGACAAGTCTTTCAGTTCAGACTGATCAGAGGTTGCTTCCTGGCTTTAGCACAGATTCCCCTTGCCACAGATTGAAGTTAGGAACCTCAGCAAACTATCAGGTTGTTTAATTTGCACCCATAGTGACTTACTTGGTGTGTCTCTTTTCTGCTTTTTGCAGAATATCTGACAGTTCTGGGGGAAACTTTTGAAAAAGGTACCAGATTCTGGTCTAGAGATGCTGTAAAAGTAAGTCTGCTTTTGCTCTAACATTGAATCTCTACCCCTAACTTTTGACAGCTGAATTTTGAAAAAGTTTCTGTGTTACAAGTGTATCCTCTTCAGGAAGGTTGTGGAGGGAGGGAAGACATGTTAACATGAGTTAATATTCACAGGGTTAAGTAGTTGGGAAGACAAATCAGGATATTGTGTCTGTCTGCATTGTGTCCTGAATACAATTTATCTCCCTGCTCAGACATTTCTGATGTTTAATTGATATGTTTCTGCCTCACCCCTTGTTGTTAATATTTAAACAGGTAAGCAAAACTGGCAATGGGCATGTTTCAGTATCCAGGTGGTCCTCTCAGAAGCATGAGAACTAAACACCTTTGAAATCTATGTTGCTTTTGCTTTCTAAATATGCACAGAGCCTCAGTTTGAAAATGCAAACAAACCTATATCTAAGCTTTCTCTAAAGGAGGACAAACTCCCTTGTAAAATGTTCCCCTGGGCCATCACTGTCTTTTTTTTTTTTTTCCCTGTCTTTTTGTTTGTCTTTCACTCTTATTCTCAGTAAGGCTTTCTTTTCTTTTTGCTTTGATGTTTTTTTAGAGGCTTGAGAAGGAAATGTAGCAAAACAAACAGGCACCAACAAAAATAAACAAACTGCAAGGCATTTACAATTTGTTTTTGCATGAACTGGACCTGTCAACAAACATGGGGAAGTCTGGAAAGTAAGGGGAAATATAACTGAGAAATCCACAGACAGGAAGACTAAAGTATGGGGAATTGTTGTGGAGGGCCTGTAGGCCCGAAAATAGGCTTATTTTTTGCCTTACCTTGCCTGGACATATTTTTCTGCCTAAACCTGAGGTAAACACATTAAATGGATAAAAGGGGCACAATAGGCCTGGTGCCATAAAGTCTGGCCTGCCCAGGACCCTCTGATTGTATAAGATGGTTGTAAACACATTGTGTAAGCCCCACACATCCAGCTCACGCTTGCCGGGTGCTAGCCTATGTGTTTACCATATTTGGAAAAGTCCAGGGTTGTGATTTTGCCTATTATGGTATTGTTTGGCTGACTGCCAAAACCCCAATTGGTCATTCTAGTGTCCAAAGGGCCATTAATCTCAGCTCACAATAATAAATAGGGGCACATAGGTAAACAACGTGCTCTCACTCTCGCTCACACTCAGGCCCTGTGCTCATGACTCCCCGGATCGCTCACATTCAGGCATACTTGTTATTAGGCTTTAGAGTTACCAGACTCTATTTGCTTCACTGTTATTATGGAGACAGATTCTCCCATAGTCTCCCAGCCAGCTGTGCACACTTTCACACCACTGTGGTGAGTTATCAGGACCAGATCCTGTATTGCTTGCCTTTACCTACGGAGTTCAGACTCTGTGTAGCAGCCATGCACCCTATTGTATGCCCACTGCCTTATCATTGCCTGGTAAGCACCACTGCTTCCGAGTTACGAGGAAGCAGACTCCAATCGTCTGCACGTGATCGGCCAGCCAGCAAGAGGAAGACTGTGCTCATACTGCATGACACCGTACTCCTCCTGCACCTGAGGTCCTGCCAACAGTCCCTGGACAAAGCGTCCACGAGAAGCCAGGAGACAAGGGCAGAGATTGCATCCTTCACCAGGAGAACAAGGTCAGAGACTGTTATCTCCCCAGAATCTGAGAAGATTCTCCTTTCTGCCTGAAGCTGGGGGGATTCCAGCCTCTAAGTCCATGGGCAAAGCTCTCCTGAAGTTTGGACACTAGTAATAGGCTGTGACGTAGTCCCAGAGGGTGATTATTGATAATTAATCAGAATTGTGAGTAAATACTTTAATGCCTCTAGTTCCTATCCTTTCTGCCATAGAGCAGAAAGGGCATTCATCCCACCTGCTGGGCAAATAGTATATTGACCCCAAAGTGGTATTTGCCACAGGGAAAACTCCTCTCTCTGTTTATAGTTTGACCTGTTTGCTAGTTATTAATAAGTTATAGTGTGGTATTAATCCTAGAATGTTTCCATGACCGTGTAGAATCCTTTTAATATTAACATACAGTGCTTGGGGGTGGCAAGAGCTCAGAATGTTGAAGTTAATATATATTTTTATACATATCATCTCTCACCAATTAATTTCTCGCCTCCACCACAATTGGCATAGGTGGCAGAATCCCTCTCCATGACAGGAATTTCACTTCTTAGGGATTCTATCCTGGGAGCACAGCTTTGTTATCTATCCAGAGTAAAAGATATCCTAACTAAATTAGTTGCCGGATCATTTGATCTTCCCACATCCCACTCTGGCTCTCTTCCAGAGCAGCAACCAGGTTGCAAGCAACTAATATATTTGATCTTGTCTAAGGGACAGCTGGTTAAGGCTAAGAGCCTCCAGTGCTCAATAGCTGCTTGATGCAGAGTTAGATTAAAGAAAAGATTTTGTGATTCATCTTTGCCAGTTATCACGTAAGCCATATGGGTCCAAATTCAGTGTCATGCAACACTTAAGCTTGTTATTTAAGGATCTTCTCACACATGTGCATGGCCTAGAGCACTCTGAAAAGACTTGAACAAAAGTCCTCTGCAAGAAATGGTCTTACTTTGTACATATTTTTAAAATATTGAAGAGCATAAAAAGATATGAAAAAGGGTAGTGAGACCACTGTTTATTCAATGAATTTCATTAAAATCTCTTCTTTGCCAGCCTATATAAAATTAAAAGACTATCCTGAAGCTTTCTCAGATCATTGGACCTTCTCAGGTCATTCATGAAAACCTCTAAGAAATTCTGGGAACAAAGACAATATTTCCATGTGTGAAATGGTATGTTGTCTTGAAGCTAGTGTAGTCATCCATAACTGAGGAGGTCTGCCTTTTTATCACTAGAAACATAGAGGGAAGTTAAACTGTGCTCCAAGTACTAAAGTGATGGTAAACTTATAGTTACCAACCTGGCTTGTCCTGACAGAGCATTTGCAGCTGTGATTGACAAATGGAAGATGTTTATCATTATAGCAACCCAAAATTAGGCACCTGTCCTCCTGAGAAAGGAAAATTTAAATCTGCTCTCTAGTTTACATGTGAAATACTCAGAAGATGAACTCAAATATTCATCTCTTTACATATTCATTTAAAAATGTTGAACCCTGTACATTCAATGTATGCTGAGTTTCATGTAAAAGCTATGTCCTGCTGTGCCTATCAATCCAATGCTTGCCTCCTTTGAAGTTCTAGAGCCCTGCAGAAAAGTAAATTTTAATTTTATTTTTTTTAAAGAGTCCATAGCCTGATATCTCCTGGTATGAAAGCAAGCATCATGCAAAGATCTCAGCATGCCCTGGGTTACTGACAGTCGCCATGTCTATTTTTTTTTCTGCTGTGGTATATTAAGTATCTTGATGAGCCTTTGTCCTGAATTATCCTTTTATATTAAAGTAATTATCTTTATGAATCCAGTGGGGTTTTTTTGTTTGTTTGTTTGTTTTTGGGTTTGTTTTTGGTTTTGTTTTGTTTTTTTTAAGAATAAATACGACTTAGTATTTGGCAAAACCAGTGTTAATTTTCCTGTTCTTGTTTGAGATGACACACATTTTCTACCATATTGTCCTATGCAATTCTGGACACCTACAAGGAGATAAAGGCAGTTACACTCACCTACATCTTCTTGTGTAATGTTAGATCATGACAAAGATGTTTCTATGGATGGACGGAAGTATATAAATCCATGTCAATGAAAATGTGAGAAATTCTCTCTCAAAACAATGTCATTTGAAAAAAAAAAAAAACAACAAAAAAACAAAAACCACAAGTTTTAATGTTCTAAAGAATTCCTTCGCTTTAGAAAGCAGAGCTTGTACCACTAAGGAATTAGGTGGTACTAGCAGAGGTAATCTGACCTCTGTGATTCCCTCAGAAAAGCCACAGATGGTTGAGAATTAAATGGAAAGGGGCTGTCGCAGAAGGTTGTTCTTCCACCTACTCCAATTGTGGCAGAGGGGAGAAATTAATTGGTGTAAGATGGTATTCTATAAAAATAGATATTTATTAACTTCAATATTCTGAACTCTCACCACCCCTAACCACTGAATTTAATATTTGTTCTTACACGGTTATGAAAAACATTATGGGAATATCTCAAACAGTAACTTGTTAGTAACTAGCATATATTCAAACTATTAGAGAGAGGATTTTCCCTGTGGCTTAATACTGCTTGGGGTCAGTATGCTGCTTGCCCAGCAGGGTGGGCTGAAGGTTCTTTCTGCTCTATGGCAGGAGGCAATACAGAGGCATTAAAGCATTTACTCACAAATCTAATTGTCAATCACCCTCTGGGGCTATGTCAGAGCCTATTATTAGTCTCCAAACTTCAGGGGAATCTGCCCATGGACTTTGAGGCTGGAATTCTCTTGGCTTCAGGGGAAAGGAGAATCTTCCCGGCTTCTGGGGAAAGGACAGTCTCTGACCTTATTCTCCTGGCAAAGGATGCAATCTCTGCCATTATCTCCTGGCTTCTTCTGGATGCTCTGTCCAGGGATACTTAGGCAGGACCTCAGGTGCAGAAGGAGTATGATGCCACGCAGTCTGAGCACGGTCTCATGCTGGCTAGAAGGCTGATGGCGTGCAGACAAGTGGGGTCTGCTTCCTGATAACTCAGCGGCAGTGGTGCACACCAGGCAATAATAAGGCAGCAGGTGCACAATAGGATGCACGGCTGCACAGGAGTCTGAGCTCCGTAGGTAAAGGTAGGCAATACAGGATCTAATCCTGGTAACTCACAGCAGTGGTGTGCAAGTGTGGACAGCTGGCTGGGACACTATGGGAGATTCTGTCTCCGTAATAACAGCAAAGCAAATAGGCATGCAGGCAGGCAGACATAAGCAAAAAGCAGTGCTGGTGAGTCTAAGCCTAATAATGCGCAAGTGAGCGAGCAATGGAGCCTGAGCAAGTAATGCGGGGGATTCTGAGAGTGAGCACATTGTTTACCTTTGTGTCTCTATTTATCAAATGTGGGCTGAGATTAATGGCCCTTTGAACACAAGAATGACCAATTAGGATGGCAGTTAGACAAACAATACCATAATAGGCAAAAGCCACAGGCCTGGACCTCCCAAATATGGGGATAACATGGGCCTAACACTAGGCAGGCACGAGCTGAGCATGTGGGGGCTTACACAACCACCTTACGCAATCAGGGGTCCTGAGCAGGCCAGACTTTAAGGCACCAGGCCTATTGTGTCCCTTTGCGGTTTTAATGTGTTTACCTCTGGTGTGGGCAGAAAAACATGTCCAGGGAAGGCAAGGCATAAATAAGCCTATTTCCAGCCTTTGAGTCCTCCACAACAAGGTCACGAATTAGCAAACTGTAGTTGGGAGAAAGGACTGTAATGGGATAAAGGAGAGCTCTTGAGTATGTGATTTGTGGAAAGAATGGTCAATCAATTCCCAGACACACACTCCAGTACTTTTCAAATGTTGTAAGAAAACTGAAAACACATGAAATGAGATATTTGGAACTTTTGTATGAAAAGCAGATACCATCTAGATAAGAATGTTCACTGAACTGGACGTTCTCAATCTTCCTATGTATTAGTCAGAGATGACAGCTGCCTCTCAAGCCCTTCAATACAACAATCATTATGATTATATGTGCTTATGCCAAAGACTCCACACCTGAACCTTAAACCATTACTTTCACCATAGATCCATTTTACAGATCAGACACTGAACAATGAAGGATGCTTTTGATTAACTTTTCTGCATCTATTGCATTCTGTGAGTCTTTAAATGATGGCACTTTTGCCTGCACTGTGTGCTTTGTCTACAATGAAACATCTTTCCTGATTCTTATGTAGTGTGCTACAGAAGGCATTTTAATAGTCGTTTTTCATCCACAAAGAAATGAAATAATAAATAGCAAGTGATTTATTTATATGGACTAAATGATTTGATGTTGTTCCTTGTTGACAGACTGATCTGTCCAGAATTACATTCTATTGATAAAACTGTGAAGGAATGTCATTCATCGACCACACGAAGTTAAGGGGTAGGAGAAAATGAATTTGTTCATAGAATTTTCTTTCCCAAGCTGTCAGTTGTTTCTTAGAGATTTGGACAACCTCATACTCACAGTGTACTGACATCTATTTTATGTTTCCTTTATTCATTTAATAATTTTCTTGCTGGCATACATTCTATAAATGTAACAAAATTTAAACAGTCTTTTAGCAGTTAGCAACTGAGATCCGCATCTGGGCCAGAACAATCCTTATTATCAATATAGGCTGAGGGATGAAGTGGTAGAAAGAAGTCCGGCAGAAAAGGACTAGGAGGTGCTGGTCGATGAGAAGCTGGATATGAACCAACAGCGTGAGCTTGCAGCCCAGAAGGTCAGTTGCATCCTAGGCTGCATGAAAAGAAGCACAGACAGTAGAACAAGAAAAGTTATTCTGCCACTTTGCTCTGGTAAGACATCACCCTGGAGTACTATGTCCAGCTCTGATGCCCTCAACATGACAACACAGGCTTGATGGAGCAGGTCCAGAGAAGGGCCACATAAATGACTAGAGGGCTGCAACACCTCTCCTGTGAGGCCAGGCTGAGTGAGACAGGGTTGTTCAGCCTGCAGAAGAGAAGACTTTGTGGGCACCTAATGGCAGCCTTCCAGTACCTGAAGAGGGCCTATAAGAACTCTGGAAGGGGATGTTTACAAAGGCCTGTAGTGATAGGACAAGGAGCAATAGCTTTAAATTAGAGAAAAATGTATCTAGGTTGCATGTTAGGAGAAAGTTCTCTATTGTGAGGATGCTGAAATACTGAAACAGGTTGCCCAGGGAGGTAGCTGAGATCCTATCCTTGGAGATAGTCAAGGTCAGGCTAGAGAGCACTCTGGGTAACCTGACCTAATGGAGGATGTCTCTGTTTACTTCAGTCAGGTTGGACTAGATGAACTTTGGAGGTCCCTTCCAACCCAAATCATTCTATGATTTTATGGTTTCTACTATATACAGAGTATTTTACACTTTCTCTATTATTAAATACATAAATTGTTGGATAATACAGTAAATTTTTTTAAACCATGCAGTTTCTATTCCCACACAAAAATGCATAATCTGAAGACTCCTTGCCAGTTTCTTAAGAAATAGATTCTTTCCATGCATATCATCATTCTCCATATCCCATATGATTCTTACAGTTAGTTTGCTATTCTTCAAAGCATTCTGAAAAGTAAAATACATCCACACATGGAATAAGGGGGACATATGAATTTGAAAAGAGTGGGAAAGTCAAGCAAAACTGAGTATTCGAAATTGTCTGTCACATCTATCTGTTCCTTTTCTTCACTTCTCTCTTGAGCTCTGTTCATGATATTTCAGTAACCCATTTAGTCTCACAAACACACACACTCAGGGATGTGTCATATTTAAAATAAGGGGTCTGCAGGGAAAGGAAAGTAATTTTAATTTAGATCTGTCTTAACCAGAACTAAACCAAGCTTTAGATCCCATGCAGTTGTATAAGTCTGGCATTTCCTTCTTGCTTTTTTTCCACACTAGTGAGCACAAATGAACTTCCTATATAAAGCAACAGAAAAAATAAGATTGAATGTAATTAACATAAAATACCACAATATTAAAATAATATTAAAGGAAGGAAATGTAGTGCATAAACTAGTCATTAACCCCAGCATCCTCAATAGATTTAAATGTGAGAAACTGCTTGTTGATTTGCCTGCTTATAATTCCCACTCTAGTTTTAGCTGGATATTGTATTCTTTTTCATTCATTAAAGCTTTGCAGCTGCTTCCCACTCAGGTGAGGGGTGAACTGTCATGCCAATGGGAATGATTCCTAGGCAGAAAGAAGTTTTCAGTCCTTCGGGAATTTTTACATTGATTCTAAAGAGGCTTAGGATTTTACCCATAGGCTCCTATCTGTGTTGCAGATTAACCCAGTATGTTGCATCTAAACTCTCTTGAATCCTAATGAATTCAGTTAAGTGAACTGTTAGTGTAAATAAGTGCACAGAGCATCAGAATACCCTGAAGGTGGATCTTTTACAGCTATGACCCAGATTTTGATAAAAACACTACATTACTGACCTTTCTTCTCTCTCATACTGTGTGTGCATATACATAAATGTATATATGTATATTCACATACACCTATAGCCTAACAAGACATCCTAAAATGTTTCAGGATGAAAAGTTCTAGATAATATGAAGTCATAAAATCTTATTTATGCAGTTTCCTTGGAGGACAATTAATTGGCTTGAGGTATATATGCTAATGTGTAAGTCAACTGTGGTACTGTCACTGCAGATACATGGACGATTTAAAACACGTAGCAATACTACAAAGCAGCTCAGAATAAGAAGGTATGAATAATATCAAAGCCAGGAGACACTACAGGAGAAATCTGAGCAGGTAAAATAAAAATACACCAGTCAGCATGTTATCCAGACAAGTGAATGAATATTCTCCTTTCTGTGTGACAGACAGAGACTCTGTTCAAATATCCATAACTCCAAGTTTAGATATTATTAAGATGATATTTTTGATTTAATATTGATTTAGAGAACACAAGATACTGGATGGAGTCTTGCAAAGTAAATCTAATGATTTTACAACCCTGGTGAATGCTGTAGTCACCCAAATGAAATCTGAAAGCTCGTCCTGAATTTGCCATTCTGCTCTGTAGTCTGTGCACCTGTAATATGATACTTGCCACAGTTAGAACACTTGTAGCCCAGCAGCTTTATCCTGTAAGATCTGTATGAAGTGTCTCAATCATTATCCCTTATAATAAAATATGCACAATTTAATGCACAAGGCAGATAAAGTCTTTGCAGCAACATTTTGGAGAATGAAGTTTGTGCTTAGACACCATGCAGAGCTGTCAGCAGTCTGGAAGCATGCTTTTGGATTCATCAGCCACTGGTAGAGCAGGTAGGAAACCTGGGGCTTCTGAGTGCCCAGAAATTCAGTCATAAAAACATCCTTATTCCATGGAATAGGTAAGTCATGAAACAGGTAAGAGAAATCACCAGAAGGGAGAGGGTCACAGAGGAACAGGAAAGGAGAACAGTTTGCACAAGGGTGCAACATTTATTAAGAAGACCCAAGCTTAGCTTGAAGACCCAGATGCCTTAGCTGCTTGACCCATCAAGTTGTTGCAACCATTTTATTTATTCCTTTAGTTAACAAGAAGCTACTCATGTTCTTCTCTCCTCCTATCACACACGTTGCCAGCCCCTTCTTGCTTCATTTCATACCAAATCAATACTATTTGACAACATACAAGTCAGCAATAATGGCAGTTATATCAGCGGCATGGAAATTACAGAAGAAACTACTGTTTGTCTTGAAATTAAGGGCTACTGAAATCAATAATACTTTTGAAAATTTATATTGATCACTGTGTATGTGTGTGTGTGCTTGTATATGTGTGTGTGTGTATGTGTTTGCGTGTTTGTGTGGAAGAACAATTTTGAGGGTTAGGTCCTCTTTCAGCTACATAATTTCTGTTTCTTTTTGACAAAGTCAATGGAATCAGCCTAAAAATTATACAAATCTTTTTGAAGTGATTGGAAGGAGAACAATATTGACATCTCATAATTGGATTTCCCCACTTACAGCCATAACAGCCGCTGGTTTTGTAATTATTTTCCAGGGCTTGAATGCTGGTTTATTGTTTTTGAGCTTTGCTCTGGGTTTTGTTTTATTTATTTAAAGGTTTCTATTCAAGTCATATCAAGGAGAGGGGAGTAATAATGTCTGCAAATGTCATTTGTATCAAACAAGCCAAGAATAGTAATAGTTATTGTTTGGCATGTTTGAGAGCTATTGTGTGACAAATAGATTTGGAGTCATCATTTGTTTAAAAAGGCAGTAAATGAAATTTTATGAGACGGGGACAAAGTAACAACACAAAATTACTCATCCAGAACTCCTGTTGTGGAGGGCCTGTAGGCCCAAAAATAGGTTTATTTTATGCTTTACTTTGCCTTGCCTGCCCAGACATGTTTTCCTCCCTGAACCAGGGGTAAACAAGCTCAAACTAGGGGTAAACACATTAAAGGCAGAGAAAGGTACAATAGGCCGAGGTGCAATGGAGTCTAGCCTGTCTAAATGTCCAGGTAGTAAACAAGCTATATAAACAGGTTGCATAAGCCCACACCGTCAGAGTGTGGACCCAGCCTATGCTCTCTCCATATTTAGAGGTACAAGGCAAATGATTTAGCCTATTATGGTATTGTTTGGCTGATTGCCAAACTGATTGGTCACTGGTGGCCAATTAGGCAATTAATCTTGGCCCACAGTTTATAAATGGGAGCTCACATGTGCTCCCACTGGCTATATATGCTTGCTTCCTGATTGCTGCTTCTAGCTTGATATGCTTCTTGATATGCGTCTTCTAGCTTGCTTGCTGCTTCTGTGAGCTTCTGCGAGCTTCTGCAAGCTCTCACTAGCTCTGACTCACACACTCGCTTCACAAGCGTGCTTACACTCACACTCAGGCCCCATCCTTGGCCCCTCCTACTTAAGATCGCTAACATTCAGGTACACCTTGATATTATTAGATTTAGACTCACCGGCCTTTGCTTATGCTGCTATAGAGATAGAATCTCCCAGCCAGCTGTGGTGAGCTAGCTAATCAGGACTTTGAACCTGTATTGCCTATATATTTGTGGGGCACAGACTCCTATGCAGCCGTGTATGCCCGCTGCCTTCATTTCCTGGTAAAAGCCATTGCTGCCGAGATACCAGGAGCAGACGCTCTTGTCTGCACATGCGATCAGCCTGCCAGCCAGTGTGAGAACCGTGCTCAGACCGCACAGCATCCCTTCTCCAGCACCAGAGGTCCTGCCACCAGTCTCTGGACCAGTTCCCGGACAAAGAATCCAGAAGGAACCAGGAGACAAGGCAGACAAAGCATCCTTGCCAGGAGGATGAGGTTAAAAACTGTATAATTTCCCCCGGATATCTGGGAAGACTGCATCCTCTCCCCAGAAGCCAGAAGGATTATTAATCTCCCATAAAATAGGGAAGATTTCCCTTTCCCCTCAAACCGGGAAGATTTCCAGCTTCACAGGTTCACGGGCAAAGTTCTCCTGAGGTTTGGACGCTAGGTAAATAGGCTGTTGATGTAGTCTCGGGGGTGATTGATGATTATTGATAACTAATCAGAATTGTGAGTAAATGCTTTAATACCTCTGTAATATTTGTAGTCTCCTGCCATAGGGCAGAAAGTGTTCCAGCCTACTCTGCTGGTATATTGACCCCAAGCAGCACTGAGCCATGGGGAAAACTTCTCTCTCTGTTAATAGTCTCTTAATAGTTGTATGCTAGTTATTGTAATATAGTTATTAATAAGCCATATTGTGAATATCATTCCCATAAGGTTCTTCCATAACTATGAGAATCCTATTTAATGTTAAATATAGTGGTTGGGGGTGACGAGAATTCAGAATATTGAGTTTAATAGATATATATTTTTATACATAATTATCTTGCACCTAGTGATTTCTCCCCTTCACCACAAACTGGCGTAGGTAGCAGAATTCCCCTCCAAGACAAAGGTCCAGGTTGTAAACAAGTTATATAAGTTGGTTGTAAACAGGTTACATAAGCCCACGCTGTCAGCGTGTGGCCTAGCCTATGCTCTCTCCATATGTGGAGGTACCAGGCAAGTGATTTTGCCTATTGTGGTATTGTTTGGCTGACTGCCAAATTCTGATTGGTCATTAGTGGCCAATTGGGAAATTAATCTCAGCCCACAGTTCATAAATGGGAACTCTCACATGCCCTCATTTGCTTCTGTGTACCTTAGCTTCTGCATGCTCTGACTTGCTTTGCAGCCCTAAACGTCATTGCTGCAGCTCTCTCACTACACTCGCTTCACCAGTGTATTTACAGTCACACTCAGGCCCCATGCTCGGGCCCCCCTACTCGTGATCACTCATAATCAGGACTTGATCCTGCATTGCCTGTATATTTGTGGAGCACAGACTCCTATGCAGCCGTGTATGCCCGCTGCCTTCATTACCTGGTAAGAGCCATTGCTGCCGAGGTACCAGGAGCAGACCCTTTTGTCTGCACACACGATCAGCCTGTCAGCCAGCGTGAGAACCATGCTTAGACTGCACAGCACAATACTCCTGCATCTGAGATACTGCCAACAGTCCCCAGACCAGACCCTGGACAAAGCATCCAGAAGGAGCCAGGAGGCAAAGGCAGACAAAGCATCCTCGCCAGGAGAACAAGGTCAGGAACTGTATTCATTTCCCCAGATAGCTGGGAAGACTGCATTCTCTCCTCAGAAGCTGGGAGGCTTATTCATTTCCCCTAAAGCCGGGAAGATCTCCTTCCCCCTGAAGNACATTTTTATACATAATATCTCGCACCTATTAATTTCTCCCCTTC
>WAAF01012793.1:0-11870 GCA_013400475.1 Tricholaema leucomelas
CTCCTCTCAGTCTGCTCTTTTCCAGGCTAAATACCCCCAGCTGTCTCAACCTATTTCTGCTTGCTCAGTGTGCTGCCCACACACCCTTTACAGGTGTATATTCATTGCTCCGGTGACAAGAGATGGAAAATGCTTCTTCCCCCAGACAGCAGCCACTCACTTGTCTGCTCTGAGTCTGTCCTAGGAAGAGTTTTCAAGATAGTGTTGTTTCAGAAAGGTAATTGCAAAATTTGAGGTTGTCCAGTTTGGAGAAGAGGAGGCTGAGGAGAGACCTCATTGCTCTCTACACTCCGTGCTGGGTCAGGAACTGGCTGGAAGGCCGAGCCCAGAGAGTGGTGGTGAATGGTGCCACATCCAGCTGGCAGCTGGCACTAGTGGTGTGCCCCAGGGATCAGTGCTGGGCCCGGTCCTGTTCAATGTCTTTATTGATGATCTGGATGAGGGGATTGAGTCCAGCATCAGTAAGTTTGCAGATGACACCAAGCTAGGAGCAGCTTTGGAGCTGTTGGAAGGTAGGAGAGCCCTGCAGAGGGACCTGGACAGGCTGGATGGGTGGGCAGAGGCCAATGGGATGAGATTGAACAAGGCCAAGTGCAGGGTTCTGCACTTTGGCCACAACAACCCCAAGCAGTTGTACAAGCTGGGGACAGAGTGGCTGGAGAGCAGCCAGGAGGAAAGGGACCTGGGGGTACTGGTGGATAGTAGGCTGAAGATGAGCCAGCAGTGTGCCCAGGTGGCCAAGAGGGCCAATGGCATCCTGGCCTGTATCAGGAACAGTGTGGCCAGTAGGACGAGGGAGGTTATTCTTCCCCTGTACTCAACACTGGTCAGGCCACACCTTGAGTACTGTGTCCAGTTCTGGGCTCCTCAACTCAAGAGAGATGTTGAGGTGCTGGAAGGTGTCCAGAGAAGGGCAACAAAGCTGGTGAGGGGCCTGGAACACAAACCCTATGAGGAGAGGCTGAGGGAGCTGGGGTTGTTTAGCCTGGAGAAGAGGAGGCTCAGGGCAGACCTCATTGCTGTCTACAACTACCTGAAGGGAGGCTGTAGCCAGGTGGGGGTTGGTCTCTTCTCCCAGGCAACCAGCAACAGGACAAGGGGACACAGCCTCAAGTTGTGCCGAGGGAAGTATAGGCTGGATGTTAGGAGGAAGTTCTTCACAGAGAGAGTGATTGGCATTGGAATGGGCTGCCCAGGGAGGTGGTGGAGTCACCGTCCCTGGGGGTGTTCAGGAAAAGCCTGGATGAGGCACTTAGTGCCATGGTCTAGTTGACTGGATAGGGCTGGGTGCTAGGTTGGACTGGATGATCTTGGAGGTCTCTTCCAACCTGGCTGATTCTATTCTATTCTATTCTACAACCACCTGAAAGGATGTTGGAGCAAGGAAGGGGCAGACTCCTCCTTGGTGGCAAGTGACAGGACTAGAGGAAATGGTTCCAAGCTGTGCCAGGGAAGGTTCAGGCTGGATGCTAGGAAATAGTTCTTCACAGAAGGGGTTATCAAACACTGGGATGGTCTGCCTGGAGGTGTTTCAGCAGCATGTGGACCTGGCTTTTAGGAACATGGTTTAGTGTTGACCCTTCAGTGCTGGGTCAGAGGTTGGACTGGATGGTCTTTGAGGTCTCTTCCAACTGGATGTTTTCTGTGGTTCTGTAAGGTTAGGGTGATGGTGCCTCACCTGTGGATCAAACAGTGCAATGTGGCTGGCTTTCAGGCCTCTGAGGGTCATGGTTAAGGAAGGTACCCAAGAACAAAAGCTAGCCTGCACCTACCAGGGGCTGCTGCCAACAACCAAGACATCTCTGTCTGATCCAGCAGAATGGAGGCCTGCTGCCATAAATCTGGCTGGGAATGGCCCCAGTGACCAAACATGGCATAGATCATTCTCACATCAAACACTACCCAGATCTCCTCTCTGCCTGGCATTGTTGAGGTTACAGTGGAGCCTGGGTGAAAGCAGCCAAGAATGCAACAGGGATAAGAGGCAAGGCAAAAACCAGGAGTGCAAACTAAAGCAAGCCAGCATGGGTGTCACTCAAGAAAGAAAGCCCCCAAGAGAAGTTCATGGCAGGCAAACTGTGCTAGAAGAGCAATTCAGGGATATGTGCTTATCTAGGGGCTGTTCTTGGCTGTTCATTACAAGGATGCAAATGACTGCTGAGCCCAGAGCCACCATGAAGGCTAATTCCCCACAGCCACATTAGCCACCTGCCAGGAGCGGAGCATGGAAGCCCTGAGGCTCTCCCTCCCTCTTCACTGCATGCAGCTCCAGCTTGCACAGGTTAGCCTCCTACCACTCTGAGTAGCTACAGCACAATATGCAGCCTGTCACTGCTAAATGAGAAGCACCAGTGCCAAAACCTGAGTGCCTTTCCCTGGCTGAGAACCAAATTCCTTATTTAAATGTTATTTCTATGACTCCCTCCTTGCAGACCTACAGTCAACTTTAATTCTTTTGGGAAGCCATGAGAAATGGCCTTTACAGCTTTTCATCATGCATCTGCTCGTGCAGAAACAGATATCCTCGTTCCTTTAATAGTCCCTTAGTTTGTTTGGTGTTTATTATCTAATTAAAACTCTTTCAGTTCCTAAAATTAGCAGTTGGTTTGTGCTTAGGGCCCCCAGCAGCCCTAGCAGTCAGTTCAGAGGAAGAGAGCTTCGTGGCTAAAAAGAAATCATTAATGATCCTTCTTCCAACAGGGATGAAGATGAAACAGAAACAATAGGGTAGAAACAAATGTGAGGTCATTCACCTTTAAGGGAATCCTTTCAGAAATGAAGATTTACTCTGTTAATTGCAGCAGATGTATACTACATAGACACACATACATAAAAATAGCCTCATTTGTGTCTCTCATATGTATTTGTGCTACTTTTAGGTCTAAATAGTCTATCAGAAGAAGAGTAAGTTTTCAATACCAGCCTTGTTAAGGGCTTCTCAAGCAGAGTTAATCTCTAGGGATGAGAAAAAGAAGTACTGTGCATTACACAGTTGGTTATCAGAGGTCTATCCTTGAAATAGCTTTGTCGTTTCTCAGATAACAAAAAAGTTTAATTAGACATTACCTAATAATCATAGAACCATAGAATCAACCAGGTTGGAAGAGACCTCCAAGATCATCCAGCCCAACCTAGCACCCAGCCCTAGACAGTCAACCAGACCATGGCACTAAGTGCCCCAGCCAGGCTTTGCTTCAACACCTCCAGGGACAGTGACTCCACCACCTCCCTGGGCAGCCCATTCCAATGCCAATCACTCTCTCTGCCAACAACTTCCTCCTAACATCCAGCCTAGAGCTCCCCCAGTACAACTTGAGACTGTGTCCCCTTGTCCTGTTGCTGGTTGCCTGGGAGAAGAGACCAACCCCACCTGGCTACAGCCTCCCTTCAGGTAGTTATAGACAGCAATGAGGTCTGCCCTGAGCCTCCTCTTCTCCAGGCTAAATACCCCCAGCTCCCTCAGCCTGTCCTCACAGGGCTGTGCTCCAGGCCCCTCCCCAGCCTTGGTGCCCTTCTCTGGACACCTTCCAGCACCTCAACATCTCTCTTGAATGGAGGAGCCCAGAACTGGACACAGCACTCAAGCTGTGTCCTGAGCAGTGCTGAGCACAGGGGCAGAAGAACCTCCCTTGTCCTGCTGGCCACACTGCTCCTGAGCCAGGCCAGGATGCCGTTGGCTCTGCTGCCCACCTGAGCACACTCCTGCCTCATATTCAGCCTACTAAGTAGGCTTATGTCCCATAAGTAACAGGACATTTATTTTACAGGGTATCTGATTATGTGCAGGACATTGCTAATTCTATGGATTTTGGGTCGGACTAGGTGACCTCTAGAGGTCCCTTCCACAGAAATGCATTCTGTGATTTGGATTTAGAAAGCTAAGGGTAAAAACAAGCAGCACTGCAATTTCTTGGCTATTTATAAATTATTTTCTGAGGGAATTTCAAATGCAGAGACTCACCAAGTAAGTGGCTCAGCATCACTGCAGCATTGTCTATAGTTCTGGGCTCCGTGGTTCATGAGAGGGAACTACTGGAGAGAGTCCAATGGAGGCTACAAGGATGATGAAGGGAAAAGAACATCTCTCTTATGAGGGACAGCTGAGAGACCTGGGGCTGGTCAGCCTGGAGAAGAGAAGGCTGGGAGGGGATCTGATCAATGTTTACAGATAACTTAAGGGTGGGTGTCAAGAAGATGGGGCCAGTCTCTTTTCACTGGTACTCAGTGATATGACAAGGGTCAAAGGACACAAACTGGAAAATGGGAAGTTCCCTCTTGACATTAGTTAAAACTTGACTGTAACAGTGACACAGCTCTGGAAAAGGCTACCCAGAGAAGCTGTGGAGTCTGCTTATCTGGACCCTCAGAAAACTCACCTGAATGTATTCCTGTGTGGCCTGCCCTAGGTCACACCACTTTAGCAGGAGTTTGGACTAGACTCTCCAGAGGTCCCTTCTAACCCCTACTGTCCTGTGATTCTGTTGCAATGAGAACTATGCTCATGCCTCACCCACAGACTGCCTGTCCATTCTCCTCCCTTTAATAGGGGCAGTCCCAGAAACCCCTCACTGTAAGAACATATCAGTGTGCAGAGATCAGCCTCTCTTTCGTATGGAACAGAGTAGGAGGCCTCTTAGGGAGCCTGGTAACCAGAAGGACTGACAATGAAACACTTCTTTTCTTCTTATGCCTGCTTGAGCAACAAAATTCCTTTCTCAAAGATACCTCCAGAGCCAGAGAACAGCACAGCTTTGCTTCGCAAGTGGGCAGTGCCTGCAGGCAGAGACAGCTTCTCCACCGCTGCTGCTCTACAGAGCAGCCAAGATAAAACCCTTGCTTCTGACTGACCACATCCTGATGCAATGTCTGTTACTGCTGAGCAGGGAGAGCACAGCCTCTTACCCATCCTTTGTATTCCTAACAGCCTGACAGCACCTCAGAGAAACAGAACCCCATTAAGATAACACAGATGTGATACGTGTGTCATGAGATTAAATGCTGGAGGCTCTAAGTTGGGGTGTGGAGGGTCTGCATGTATCCCATCGGTGTCTGCTCACACACATATGTATGCATGGCCACACTCTGACACTAACTGTGTGCCAAACTGCCCCTGAGCAGACAGGCAGTTCGTTGCAAGGAGGGCAACTGGATCAACAGAAAAGTGCTTCAGCCAACCTAAATGCACCTCAGAGGGCTGGAGGGCCTCTGCTATGAAAAGAGGCTGAAAGAATTGGGGTTGTTCAGCCCAGAGAAGAGAAGGCTCTGGAAAGACCTTATGGCTGCATTTCAGTATCTGAAGACAACCTACAGGAAGCCTGGGGAAGGACTGTTTAGAAGGGCTTGTGGCAATAGGATGAGCAGCAATGGTCTGAAAGTGGAGCAGAGCATATTTAAGCTGGAGATAAGGAAGTTCTTTGCAATGAGAATGGTAAAATAACTGGAACAGCTTGCTCAGGGATTAGGCTGAAGCCTCACCTCTGGAGATACTCAAGATCAGACTCAGTGTAGCCCTGGGCAGTATGATCTAGTTGGAGGTGCCCCTATTGACTGCAGGAGTGTTGGAAGAGACCCTCAAAGACCATCTTGTCCAACACAATGCAATCTGCAAATCTCAGTTAAAAAGAAAAGCAACAACCCAGAGCCCTAAAACTGACTGCAAGGGTGGCAAAAGCCATTGGCACAGCAGTGTCATACTCAAGGCTCCTCTCAGACCTTTCTGTCCTGACTTGACCTGAATCCATCCTAAAAATAAAGACCTTTTTCTTCCTTTTTTTTTTTTTATCCTGGCCCTTGTCCACATGACAGAATTAAGCATCATGTTAGGATTTGGTCCAGTTCATTGAGATATTAGTATGATGATCAGGCATGTTCAAGTCCACTTACATTTCAGGATGCAGTCAGCCTCATGGCAATCACTGCTGCAAGGAGAGAAGGCTCAAGAGGATCTTCTCGAAGGGGAGGGCACAAAGACAGAGCCAGTCTCTTCTGAGTGGTGCCCAGGGACAGGACAAGTGGCAATGGGCACACATTGGAACATGGGAAGTAATAATGAGGGAGAAACATTAAGAGAGTTACTTTTAAGATACAACTGAAAGGGCTATAGGTAGGAAACAACTGCAGTAAGCTTGCAGAGCTGCTCTCTGCACTCTGAAAAGCCACTCCCAGTGGAAGAACAGGAGCTCCATCTGAACCAGCAGCTAGGCAAGCGTCCAGCAGTGGGGATCAAAACCCAGGAGCGATGAGCAGAGCTGTCAGCAGGGACAGCACCTTAATCTGCTTGCCCTCCACTTGGCTGCTTTGCTTCCAGTTTTGTAAGCCAGGTACAAACCTTCTACTCCACCAGAGCACTTTTTGACAAGGTTTATTTTTAACTTCTGGCAGTAGGAGCAAAGTTGGTATAATCTGGCAGGCACTGCACTCTGTTCCTCAAAAAGCAGCAGATCTGCTTAGAGTGAAGTGCAGATATCTTCACTTGTTACTCTGCCTTTGGGAGTAGGGATGGTTCATTCTTCCCACCCAGCTGGAGCAGTCAGGAGTTTCCCTTTGAAAACTTCCTTACTACTCCTTTTTCCTTCGGGGCTGAGGATGCACATTCAGACACCTGGTCTGCAACATACCTGATCTCCTTCTCTGATCAGGTGAGCCGCTTGGTGGCTGTGGGGAGGCCTGTGGATGTGGTCTATCTGGACTTCAGCAAGGCCTTTGACACTGTTCCCCACAGCAAACTGCTGGCTAAGCTGTCAGCCCATGGCTTGGATGGCAACACTCTGTGCTGGGTGAGGAACTGGCTGGAGGGCTGAGCCCAGAGAGTGGTGGTGAATGGTGCCACATCCAACTGGCAGCTGTCACTAGTGGTGTCCCTCAGGGATCAGTGCTGGGCCTCATCCTCTTTAACATCTTCACAGATGATCTGGATGAGGGCATCAAGTCAGTCATCAGCAAGTTTGCAGATGACACCAAGCAGGGGGCTGATGTGGCTAGGCTGGAGGGCAGAAGGGCTCTGCAGTGGGACCTTGACCGCCTGGGCAGATGGGCAGAGTCCAAGGGGATGGCATTCAATAAGTCCAAGTGCAGGGTGCTGCACTTTGGCCACAACAACCCCATGCAGAGATACAGGCTGGGGTCGGAGTGGCTGGAGAGCAGCCAGACAGAGAGGGATCTGGGGGTGCTGATTGATACCCACCTGAACATGAGCCAGCAGTGTGCCCAGGTGGCCAAGAGAGCCAATGGCATCCTGGCCTGCATCAGGAATGGTGTGGCCAGCAGGAGCAGGGAGGTCATTCTGCCCCTGTACTCTGCACTGGTTAGACCACACCTTGAGTACTGTGTTCAGTTCTGGGCCCCCCAGTTTAGAAGGGACATTGAGATGCTTGAGCGTGTCCAGAGAAGGGCAACGAGGCTGGTGAGAGGCCTCGAGCACAGCCCTACGAGGAGAGGCTGAGGGAGCTGGGATTGTTTAGCCTGGAGAAGAGGAGGCTCAGGGCAGACCTTATTGCTGTCTACAGCTACCTGAGGGGTGGTTGTGGCCAGGGGGAGGTTGCTCTCTTCTCTCAGGCAGCCAGCACCAGAACAAGAGGATACAGCCTCAAGCTGTGCCAGGGGAAATTTAGGCTTGAGGTGAGGAGAAAGTTCTTCACTGAGAGAGTCATTGGACACTGGAATGGGCTGCCCAGGGAGGTGGTGGAGTCGCCATCCCTGGAGCTGTTCAAGGCAGGATTGGATGTGGCACTTGGTGCCATGGTCTAGCCTTGAGCTCTGTGGTAACGGCTTGGACTTGATGATCTGTGAGGTCTCTTCCAACCTTGGTGATACTGTGAGACTGTGATTTTACCCCAAACTGGTGTTTTTCTCCTATCAGAACATCTTAGCAAAAGTGAAAAATGTGGGTTTATAACATTCTGGTTTTACTTCCACCTATCCCCTAAGATACAAAACTTGCAGGTTTCCCCTATCAGTTTTAAGATGGTTGCAGAACTCAGCAAGTCAGTAGCCTTCTGCTTTCACATTTATTTTGCCTCTCCACTGATACCACAAAGCAATGCCTAATTCATAATCACATCTGTGTCAGGTTGCCAAGATTAAGAGAGGCACTTGGCACTTTAATCTTCAAGCAGATTACACATTTCCTGTTAGGACTTGAAAACGAACTCTGTGCATGTGTGTGGGTGCCTGCACGTTCCTTAAGGCAAAAAAAAAGGGAAGGATGAATAAAGAGTTCTCAATCAAAGGTCTGGAATTAGTTTCACTGACAATGAAAAAATGAAGTGGAAGTGGCTCTTTTCCCTCCACTCTGCATGTGTGGCATCATGGACACTTCCTCCATTAAGTCCCACTGCACAAAAAGTCTGTCCCTGTGCCCCCAGCTCCTTACTGCACGGAGTGCTGGGAGCACCAGGCCCTAGCTCCTCAGGAGACTCTCTTGTCTGCTCTGAGCCTGTCCTAGGAAGAGTTTTCAAGATAGTGTTGTTTCAGAAAGTTAATTGCAAAATTTGGGGTTGTCCAGTTTGGAGAAGAGGAGACTGAGGAGAGACCTCATTGCTCTCTACAACCACCTGAAAGGATGTTGGAGCGAGGAAGGGGCAGACTCCTCCTTGGTGGCAAGTGACAGGACTAGAGGAAATGGTTCCAAGCTGTGCCAGGGAAGGTTCAGGCTGGATGCTAGGAAATAGTTCTTCACAGAAGGGGTTATCAAACACTGGGATGGTCTGCCTGGAGGTGTTTCAGCAGCATGTGGACCTGGCTTTTAGGAACATGGTTTAGTGTTGACCCTTCAGTGCTGGGTCAGAGGTTGGACTGGATGGTCTTTGAGGTCTCTTCCAACTGGATGTTTTCTGTGGTTCTGTAAGGTTAGGGTGATGGTGCCTCACCTGTGGATCAAACAGTGCAATGTGGCTTACAGCACTGTAATTACACAAAGCAGGACGGTTTGTGATATGTATGCTTGGGAAATAAGGCTGGCTGCCCAACACGGAAAAGCTAACCATAGAGGGAGCAATTCACAGAGGAGGCAAAGTCAAAAGAAGACATTTTTACTGAGAAATACTCCACCACTGAGAGACTGATAAAACAGATTCAGCTTCAGCAGTCTCGCTCCTGGAACAAGCTGGCATTCACAAGCCTGCTGCACTAACCTCCAGCCAAAGGGGAAACTTCAAACATGATCTCCTCTAACAGGGGCTGGGGTAGAGGAAGGATCTCCAGATGAGAGCTTGACCCATGTTACTGAAGGCTGGCATAAGCCCTGCCAGAGAACAGTGGCAGAGAGATGAATCATAGAATGGCTCAGGTTGGAAGGGACCTCAAGGATCATCCAGCTCCAACCCCCTGCCATAGGCAGGGACACCTCCCACTAGAGCAGGCTGCTCAAGGCCTCATCCAGCCTGGCCTTAAACACCTCCAGGGAGGAAGCATCCACAACCTCCCTGGGCAACCTGTGCCAGTGTGTCACCACCCTCACTGTAAAGAACTTCCTCCTAACATCCAGTCTAAATCTCCCCTCTGCCAGTTCAAACCCATTCCCCCTCGTCCCGACATTCCCAGACCTTGTCAATAGTCCCTCCCCAGCCTTCCTGTAGGCTCCCTTCAGATACTGCAAAGCCACTCTAAGGTCTCCTCAAAGCCTTCTCTTCTCCAGGCTGCAGTGCCCCAACTCTCTCAGCCTGTCCTCATAGCAGAGCTGCTGCAGCCCTCTGAGCATCTTTGTGGCTCTCCTCTGGACTGGCTCCAGCAGTTCCATGTCCTTCTTGTGCTGGGGGCTCCCGAACTGCACACAGTACTCCATGTGGCCTAGTGAAATCCAGCATGTTAGTCACTGCTTTTAAAAACACCTTCCCCTTAAGTCTGTACTGGCAGCACTTAGCAGCGAAGTTAACGATACCCAGAACACAAATCACAGGCAGCCTCAAATCAAACTATCCACACCGCTCAGCTTTAACCCTGGTCCAAAGGGGCTGCTTCTAGTGCCCAGAAGCCTCCAAGTCTCCAGGTTGTGCCATTCCCTGACTTCCCATCTGAGGCTACTACTAACACTACCAGCTGGGTACTTCTGTGATGTGGGAGGCTGTCTGCTAGAAACTGGAGCGGGGTCAATAAATCAAGAGCACATACTGGATGCAGATGGACAGCTGTTATGCTGCAAAACTTTTGGTCACCAGCAGGCTGGTCCTGATTTAAACCAGACATTGTTGTTCTTCAGTGTAAACAGCACTTTTGCATTCAAGTGATGAAATGAACTTTGTTTGTGCTATACCAGAATGGGGTAGATTTTCACTAGGGAAACGAGTACCTTGTGTTGGTATTTTGAGCATATATATGTTCATACACCCATGGAATGAGAACAGGATAAACATCTCCCACCCTTTGGATGCATTCTGCTGGGAACTAAGCATGATTCCTACAGTTTCAGCTGTGGTGTGGGCTTGCTGCTCCCCAGAACGATGGCAGGATTGTGGCGATGGCTGGAGAATATTGCCTCTCCCAGGGATGAAGCAGAGAGCTGTCAAGGCAGGAAAGCTCTAACAAAAGCTGTGCCTGCCAGTGAGTCTGATGAGAAAAAGATGGTGGTACCTAAAAGCTAGCAGTTATGGGATGTAGCACTCCCTCACTCCCTCATTTTCAGAGCTATTATAATCAAAGAGTGCTCTTAGTAGTTTGCTTTGCTCCATATAAATCGGGGACAGAGGCCGGCAGAGTGTTTTGCAGTTAATCATAGAGCACAATAGGAAATAGCTGTCAGTGAACTGCCCCTATACTGGTTATTAAGGGAGGAAATGTCACAAGAGCATCTTGCACGGATCTCCACTGGCTTGTCCCCGCTCACTGTGGCATCTTGTGCTCATAATGCCACCTAATCAGAGCAGTCTCTTGCTAGGCTTCCAGCCCCAGCATCACAACCCATCAAACCAGAGCCGAAATAGCACTGAGAAAATGCAGCTGACAGCCTGGTGTGAGCCCCCATGAGCCGCTTTCCTCCAGCACATCCCAGACAGAAACTGGGCTGGCTCACGGGAGAGGCAAGAGCAGCTCAGAAGGAACAGAAGGTCTTATAAGGAAGTAGAATATGATGAAAACAAACACTAGAAGTAAATTTAGAATAAGCATCAAGGCAGTGTAGTGCTGAGATGTGTTAGAAAACACATCAGTGTTCCCAAAGCACTGCCCACAGACAGCTAGTTACAACTGGGCTGAGAAGACACTAAAAAGATAGCAGAGCCTTGCTCCAGATCAATATGGTTGCAGGTCCTATTATATCTTTGGTCCCTCTGAACCCTATGAAATATGTAGTCACTGCGGCCATTTGCTCCCTAACTCGTCCATGAAGTCAGTCACCGTGAAGGCCAATTAGTGCAAGGTGAGACAGGTTTTCCACTCTTCCATCTCCCTGCTTGGAGACGCCCCTGGTTCCCCATGCCAGTCCACAAATGCAGGGCAATGTAAGAGACATGGGCCTTGCCAAAATGCAGATCACTAGCCTGGAGGTGCTTTTGCTGCGTACACTCACATGCACACATGGACACTTCGTGCTTGGCACAAACAGCCAAATCTGCTCCAAACCACTCCAGCAGAAGTAGTGAACACTTTGTACCCAGCAGAGGCTCAAGAGAAGGCCACTTTGGGAGAAAGTTGGCGTTCAATAAGTCCAAGTGCTGGGTGCAGCACTTTGGCCACAACAACCGCATGCAGAGCTACAGGCTGGGGTCAGAGTGGCTGGAGAGCAGCCAGACAGAGAGGGATCTGGGGGTGCTGATTGATACCCGCCTGAACATGAGCCAGCAGTGTGCCCAGGTGGCCAAGAGAGCCAATGGCATCCTGGCCTGCATCAGGAATGGTGTGGCCAGCAGGAGCAGGGAGGTCATTCTGCCCCTGTACTC